>WMED01030713.1:0-10055 GCA_019650415.1 Pipa parva | reverse complement strand
GCCCAGATCAGAGTGGTGAATTACTGGGCTGATGGCACGGCTCCTGTTTGGTGTAAGGCAACTGTACTGTTAGTGGGACATTGTGAGGATGATGTCGTGGGAGGAAGCTGCATTACTCCACACAACTATGCATTCTACTACTGTCTGGCTGACTACACAAGAAGCTGTCCACTTTTTGGCTAAGTGAATCCATTGGTTATTGAATAAAAAGTAGTGAATTCTTGACTATTGGAGCATAGCTAATAGTGATGCTAATTTACTTCAACAGTCTAATTCACGCTTTCTTGAGCGAGTCCCTCTATATTTATCGCTAATACTAATAGCTGATGCTAAGATTATGTATAACAAAGTCAGAACATGCTTTTGTCTTTCTGTGTACATGCCAAAAGATTTTGGAATGTAAAAATAACAAAACTTTAGTGGAAGTATGAGACATGTCCATGAGTCAGAACAGAATGATAGACAACAACCTTTCAATGGCTCAGTGCCAATACCACTATGAAATAACGACTAAATCAGCCCATAGCTTTTTAGTTATTAGGCCTTATATTTTAATGTGTTGAAAATCAGGGGGTTATTTTATTCTAACAGATCTTATAAAACTAAAACTGCAGGGTATTAGGAAAGACTGGTCATTTCTAGACAGATGGTGATCTCAGCTTGACGGCACATTACCTATTTCTACCTTCTTTTGTGGAGAAATTTTCTGCTGTCCATGATATGGTGTTCTGGGTACTCTTATGGTCTGCCACTGAGGCTCAGAGTGTCTGAACAGGCCTGCATCGTTTAATGTTAATATGCCTTTTGAGTCATCACTCACTGGCTGTTAGGATAAACCTCCATTTGAGGTTTTGCAGACTGCATACATAACCAAGCTGTCTCTTTTTCTAGGCGCAATGATGTAAGATTCTCTGAGATAGGTAACTCCTTGGAGGAGAGGGTTTATTATAAGCCTTACCATAAATGTGCTGAGCATTTTGGTGAATTCACTTGTGAAGACTGGAAAGACTTCTGTAGTGTTTTACCCTGTGATTTACCCTTATTGATATTTTAGAAGTTGGATTGCAAGGTCTATGTGTGGCCTCCTTTGTTTAAAATAGACTGTGTGGGATCATTCTGATCTTGGCTTGCTTGCAATGGAGGTGGGAGAAAGTCAATCTGCAGTTATATTTGCTGCACTAGTGGCCAAGGAGAAGGGTGCTTGTGCAAACTACTTCTACTATTGGGAATTTTATACATGTGTTGTATTGTACCAAGGACATAAGACTAATGTTTTGCTGCCTCTGAAGGGGTAATACTTTCATGACAAGGACCAAAGCATCTGTAGTTATATGATGGTCGGACACTTTTAAATGGTCCCCATGGTCTACTGCTACTGGTTAGACATAACTCCCAGACCCCAACTCAACAGTTACGGATATAACTGCATTTCTATCGATTTCTGTTTACATTTTCCTTAACTGATTTCAAATATTGTGACCTGCTGAAGATAAAGCCCACCTTTGTAACAACCCTTACAAAAAAAAAGCTTTAATGAATGAACATGCCCACCAAATGTGGGATAAAAGCTTGTAAATAGTTTCCAGAATTTTGCAGAAAAAGGCATGAGTTAAAAAATAAATGCTGTGGATCAATCTGTTTTTGGAAAAGTTCCACTGAACAGCATATGGAGGAATGGTGGACCATCTGGTATACAGAATAACAAAATATAGAAGTGAGATTGAATATTTAGGAGGGGAAGTGGCAAGGAACAGTTCGTTGATGACCCATCATTACTGAAACATAATGTCCTGGAGCTGGAAAGGGTTTAAATAAGGGAAACAACAGTGAAAAGGGGAATGGAGGACTTCAGTAATAAGAAAAAACTTAAATAATCCAACCTATGCAGCCTTAAGGGGAAGTATGATCACTTTATATAAATAAATAGCTGGGCCTTTTAATTTAATATTGTGATCAGTTGCAATAAAGAGTATCAAAAAAGTTTTGGATTGTTACTTAAAAGAACATAACATTAGTTGGGTTATTTAAACCAATATCAATATATTAGTAATGGATGTGGATCCAATAGAAGTATAAGAAGGGTCAAGTGTATGAGGTTGAAGATCCAAATACCAGGGAACAACTGAAAATGTGAGAGTAAAGAGAGCAGAGGAAGCATGGATCAAGGATTGGCAATTAGTGGCGTGGAGATGTTCAGAAACCTTCAGATTGGGTAACAGGAGCAAAGGAATCTGGAAATGCAGAGGGAGGTTTAAGCTAAGGGAAGGAGAATATAATAATATTACATATAACATAGATATATTACAATATCCATAACAGTGATGTACATGTATAACATCCAAAAGCTGCAATATTGCCATGACCCCTATTATGCCTACTGTTTCCATTAAAATTAGTTAAAATTTAGATGATTCTGCTTATTTATTCTGATTGATAATGTCGGGTTGACTAAATCTATTTATCTTCCTATTGTATGTTTGCAAAATTAATAAGGGCAAAGTGCAATGTAGTCTGAAACAAGAATAAGTTAATACTAATGTAAACAGTGCTTGCAATTGTATTTGTTTGAATGCTAATAAATATATACTTTCTTTAGAGCTCTTTTGTTTGACACAACATTAAGGAAATGTTTGGCATTCTTCCTTAAAAAATGCCGTTAATAGAATGATAGACGATTACTCTATAAACAGCTAATCAAAGGTTTACACTAAGCGCCTGTTGTTTACTTTCGTCAATGTTGCTTTACAATTGGAAATAGGAAACACGGAGACTCCTGACAGGCAGAGTAGAAAGGAGGGGTCGGTTTGAGAAAATGTAGGTCTATAACATTTTCCCAGCATTCCCTCAAAAAATTCCTATCACAGCCAATTAGAAATCAGCTTTCGTCTTCTAAGAATTCCTTCCACACTTCCTCTCACCTCTGGACAAAGTTTTTACCCAGTCCTTTAAAAGAGCCAATTGTTCTTCTTTTTAGACTGAATGGGACAATTATCAGTAATTATTGGGAAATGAGCAGGAGTCAATGTAATTCCAAAACCACCCAGAATAAACTAAGCATTGTTGAAGGGTCATTTCAGGGCTCTCAGTAGCCCCATGTTTTAGATTAACATTCTAAAATAGTTAGATTTGACAGCTTCCTCTTTCATTTGTGCCTGAGTAGCAGTATCCATGCTATTTAAAGACACATCAGTTATAAATGCAAACCTTCTGTTGAACAGTTGTGAGAATTAAACATTTTTTTTTAGCAATAAATATGGTATCTCATACCAATATTATTTTTATATTTGAGAATCTTTCCTTTGATAAGCAGATTACTGATTAAAGGGACTTGCTGTATGGGTTTCATATCAGATTTAATAGGTTCATCAAGATCAAGAATGTCAAAATGTCTCTAGGTGCTGCTGTATTACAATTCCTAGACTACTTTGTGTAAAGGGAAAACACACCATTGTATTTTTTTTTTGTATTGTATTGTATTTATATATCACTGATATATTATGCAGATATTCATCATTCACTTCAGCCCCTGCCCCATGGAGCTTACAATCTAGTTTCCCTATTTATTAACACACACACAGATGTACGTTTTTGGATTGTGGGAGGAAACCGGAGTGCCCAGAGGAAACCCACACAAGTATGGGGAGAGCATACAAACTCCATGCAGATGAAGTCCAGGGGTTAGTCACTAAGGTGCGAATTCGACTGTCGAATTCTCAAACAGATAGAAAATCCACAACTGTGACAATTTCCCCATTGTAAAGTTGTGACTCGACAATTTTTAAAGTTGCAACTGTAACAGTTTTCCATAGTAAGTCGTGACTGTGACAATATTCTCATTATAAAGACGCGACAGCAGCAGTCTATTGCGACTGTCTTCAGCTGGCGAATTCAGATCTATATGCAACAATAGTGAATAACCGCCCAGGGTGGATTTGAACCCAGACCTACAAAGCAGCAGTACTAACCACTGAGCCACCACACTGACCATGTAACAAGGCTTTCTTTTCCTTTATTCTCCATTAGGTGGATAATAAAAGGCATAGATATTTGTCTGCACAATCATTTCTTCATTTGATATGCAGATTTAAACATGAGTGGGAACTCTCATATAGCATGCCATGACACCATATACATATAGAGAAGCATCATCTATTAATAACCATGTGAATCTGGGTATGTCTACCTCGTACTTGTTCCCAGGATTTGTTTGATGAGTACTGTGCATTACATTTGGGTAAAAGGCACCTTGGTTATATGTCCTTAATAAGCAATATACGCTATGTCTAATATTAAATAATTGCCCGAATTAGAGAATGGACTGTACATCTCCGTTATTGGTAACTGATAATTTTATGTATAAGACTACAAGCATGTGTCATTGATGTCTTTGGTTTGTTAAATAATGATATTACACAGAATGACTATGAAAATGAAAATCTCACTGAAAAGCAATGATACATTTAGCTCACAGATTAAATTGTGTTCTATATTACACTGCAAGACTATTTATAAAAGATCTTGCTACTCATGGGCCCCTCAGTGTCTACATTTTTCAGACTCTATATCTACTGTCTTTGACATCTGACATAAAACGTGATCTGTCTACCTCCTGTGTCACTACCTGCAATGTTAGAATGTGCTCCCAACATCACTTACACAGAGCAGGAGGTGCTAGAAGGAAACACTTCCATTAAAATCTAGGGCAAGACATATACAGGGAAGTGTTCATCAGTACTAGAAGGGGGAAAGGGCTGTCACTGTTTCTTTAACTATTACAAGAATGATTGAAGTTAGATATACGCTTAGATGTCAAATGAAAACTAGAATATTAAAAATGTTTTCTTAAGAGAGGTCTTTATAATTAAGGTTGGAAAGAGAGGACCCTAAAATTAAAGTACAGTCATCAACAGGGGCAATTCTTTGCTAACATGTAGTAACTCACAACAACCAATCAAAGTTTGGCTTTTAATCATTCTAGTTCTCATGTATCAGTGAATGCCAAGTTCTGATTGGTTGCAACGGCTTACTAGATAGACCTCTGTAAATGTTTGCACCTGTTTATAAATTTCCCTCTTTAAACCTCAGATAAATTGATCCATAATCCATAAGATTAATTATAATTATACAGTTTTACTGTTGTACCTCAGCTAAATAAATGGTTTAAATGGCTCTGGTCCTATTGCATAGTTACCAAACTACATCTCTGTCAATAGGATAATGGATGTAGTTTTGGAGTCTGGATTTGAGTCCCTCTGAAGAAGTGGCAAAAATAAACTGTTAAACATACATGTTTGTGCATGTGTGTGTATGTGATTATGTATGTATAATGATTTGAAATGTAATGCAACTGAACTATTTCCTTTGCTGAGATAGCTAACAATTGATAATATATCAACATGTCTATGTTCTTTACAGATTGCGGAAAATGGACTTTGATGTTGAACAATAATGTTTTGATATCATTAAAGTACAATGGTTTTAACCATATACATGTCTCTACACGTAGATTCCTGCATAACACAATGTACAGAATGTTGCTTCTGAGTGACACAATACATAAAGGTCATCTTTACAAAAGGTTATCACGCTGATATACTGACAAGACCAACCAAATCATTTTTTCTAGAGTGTGGTGCATATATAATAATCTTGTGTGTTCATCAGAATGTAAGTTAAAATAATATTAACAGGCAATGTTTGTTTGCAGTCCAGTCAATGTGTATCGAAACGTATTACTTCTGCTGGTGTCAATGAATAACCTTGGAAAAAAATGGGGAACAAACACCGCCTTATAATAATAATAGCAGATAATTTTCTTTTATTCAACATTATTGTTCAGAAATTTGTCTCTGCTGAAATATTAGGAAGATAACTCTGATGAACTAGACACAATGATATTCAACAGTAAAGGTTTTCATATTTATGGTGATAAGAGTATATGTACCGGTAAGAATTGGGTGCTAAATCATATGCTGAAGACATTCTAAAAACTTTCTGCTGGCTAAAGTTAGTTTGTAGCTATTTCACAATGCAATAATTATTTCCTAAGGTCATACTTCCTGAGGTCATATCATTCTGTTCGAGTGCATGCAGCTGCAAGTTCCTGAGTTTGTTTAGGGCTCATTTTTGTTTTGTTATTAAAGTTTACAAATAAGATGGATATGGGAAATGTAGTGACCTCAGATTCAGTTCCTAAGTGAGTTATTAGCTAAGAGGCGGGCCAACAATTAAATCTATAGGGTGAGGGTTGAAAATTATTTTGTGATTGGGCACTAGGGTAATGCTATGCAGAACCTTTACAGTAATTCCACAGTGGGAAAATGTGTAAGATTAATTCATTATTACAGTAAAGACCCACTGATGATGAAGAATTCATCTTTTTCTCAGGATTGGAAGGATTTGAGTATTCTAAAAGAACTATCTAGATGTGTTATTTTAAGAAGAAATGAGTGCTTGATTTATATGGCTGTACAAAAAATGTTCTTAAAACAATTTTACAGCTGCCCAGTATGTGCCTATATAACTTAGCCTTAAATGATTGACAACCATTCAGTTAATATAGATAGATAATAGATAGATGTCAAAGCCAAGTGTAGTTACAACAAGAGATGCCCAGAATATTTTACCATGGCTTGTAGCTCACCCAAATTGGTCTCAGGGAGATAGATATGGCCGCCCACATATGTCTCTTTTAGAAAATGCAACAATTTTTCCAATAGGGTCTAATCAAGGGGAATTTCTAACATATGTGTAATAATTCTCCAATTCCTGAGGAATATCTCAATCACTATTGAGCTGTACCAATATCCATCTGAATAAAGAGTAGGGGGTGAAGTAACTATTATACAGAAGTGTTTCATTATGCTTAAGTCAATTCCAGATCTAGTATATTTGTAGGCTTTGTTAGTTCCAAGCCGAAAGGTCATGGAAAATAGGATAGTTTAATATATGCTTTCATTTATGTGATAAATGGTGGTTTGGCTTCTTCCAGATGATCTAAGGATGGTATATAACTGAATATTGTTTTAGAAGTATCCGGTATGGGGTGAAGTTGCTTTTAGCATGTAGTTCTTTCAGTTGTGCTCCAAAGTGATACTTAGATTGGGGCCCTTATTCACCAATGTACGAAGTGAGTCGAACACTACGCGGCTCACTTCGCACATTGGTGAATAAGGGCCTAGGTGTCGGGATCTGTAATAGTCTTATATATTTCCATTAGACTGTAAGCTCTACAAGGCAGGGACCTCTAACCTCTTGTGTCAACCTCAACATAGCATTTAAAGTGATGTATCCTTGTGATCTTATACTGTATTATTTAATGCAATTTTCCCATGTCTGTATATTATTTGTATTACTTAACTGTACAGCGCTGCGTATGTTTGTGGTGCTTTATAAATAGAATTATACATACATACATATAGTTGTTTTTTTATATAGAAAAGAAAGGAGAACAAAGTGAAAAATATATAAATAAATGGGATATTGATGTTATACCTTCTGAAATTTAGACACCAAGGAAAGCTGAGGCAGTAAATTGCTGTATTCCATACAAAATCAGGGATGATAAATGTGAAATGTTGCTGATTCCCAGGCTTGAGGGAGAAGCAGGTGAGGGGTAACTCTGTGAGGTTGTTGACCTGCAGGATTCCAGTTGGTTATTTAGAATTCAGAACTGTTTAATACAATTCCTTGGTTTAAGATTCCATATTGAACTGCTTAAGACAAAGTAGGTGAATTTATTGGCTGGAAATTGAAAAGGATTTACTGTAAAAAAAAAAATCATCAACATTCAATAATGACCATGGGCAGACGGAACTGTTTTTTTAAAGGACAGTAATGCCAAAAATGTAGATTGTCCTTAAAAAAATTCTAAAAAATTTCTATAAAACATGACATTTTATTTATTCATTTAATGTTATTGTGCTCTTTCTTCTTATTCCCTTTTAATCCCTCTCACCGCAATTACCTGTCTCCACAGGCAGAAACTCTTTAGGGCGAAATTTAATAAAATCGAAAATATCGATATCGCAATATTGAATTTTCCATAGAAATAAACAGATGATAAATTTCAATCGAATTTCAATATTTCGATATTGATGTTGCCGAATATTGTGTTATCAATAAACTTCCGATATTGCGACATCGGAAAAAATTCGGACGATATCGCGATATCGATATTTTCGATTTTATTAAATTTTACCCTTTACTTCTGTCCATCCTTTTTATCTTCTTGCTTATTCCTTCATGACTCTGGCTAGAGAAGTTTCTGCTTCCTTTCCAAACAGTAAACTGTCAGAGACAGATTATTTAATCTTTTATATAAAATATAATTCCTGTTTGTGGGGAATTTATACAGCAAGTAAGGAAAAAGCTGCATGATATATATTTTAATGTATTTACTATGGATATAATATATCCAATATATCCTTTCCTGAGTCTTTTTATTTGTTCAAGGAGCGCTTGTAGCAAGAAATATACTAGATCTCACATACTGGGGACCCTGCCAATCTCCATAACACCTTTGGCATGGTAAGGTTTACCTGTGCCAGAATGTGATGTGGCACTATACAGTGTAAAAGTGTGACCCTACCTTAAGGAAAGAATATCTAATTAAAAGCTTTAAGCTTGTTAATAACAGAGGCTGGAAAGAAGCATAGGTTTAAAGGGGAAATATTCTACCCTCTCCTTCTTTATCCTCTCTATTAACCTTGTTGTGTCAATTAAGTTGTTTCATTATTTTAAGTGTCAAATTAAATGATTGTATTGTCTTTTGTTTCAGTGTCTTTGTTCTTCTTGTAAGTTTGAAAAGATTCAGAGGCAAGCCGCCAATTGAAAGCATGGATGGCTTTAGCTTTATAAAAAGACTAAAGATTAGGCTTTGTTTACCTTGAAAAGAGTCATCAATGGTTTCATCATGAACAAGTACAAATATGTACATGATTAGTACAACTAGCACCCATAGGGACGGTGCAGAAGACATGAGTATATCAGCTTAAATTGGAAAAGGATTTTTTTATCAACAATTCGAATCAGGGCAGTCAAGATACTCAATTCCTTATCAGTGGTGATGAGTGATTTTATCATTGGGTTTTAAGATTGGCTAGATTATTTCTTACCCCCAAAAATGTTTTTATTTATGACAATTAAATCAATACAGTGGTGATCTGTTTACCATAATGACACTAAGTCTTCCGCCTAAAAAAGGCTGAACTGGCAACTGACCTGCATTCGACTTCCCCTTCCCTGGTTACTATGGAAATGATTTTACAAAGTTAGTCTTGTTGGAATTGATTGAGAAGATGTTACCTGCTTTGTACTTCTACATGGTTTAGACTGGACTTTAACTGGGGAAACAGGAAAAGATACAAACTCTAGACATGACTTTTTACTGGGCACTTGTCATTGCAACTGGGAACTTTTTTCTTAACTTTTTGGTGCTGAAGGTCACTGGATGCTTGGCTTTCTAAATGTGTTTGGTTACTTGATCACATGGCCCTGCCCATGCTTAATAAATCAGCAACTATACTAATGTTAGGAGTGTCTGCTGTGTTTGATTATTTCACTTTGAGTCACATATGCTGTCGCACTGAACGTTATCCAAATCCATTATCCTCTATGGACCTGCAGCTCACAGGATAGTCTTTTAAAGCCTGCAGTATCCAATATTAAGGTCTACTATAACCTTTACATGAAAATTTTGATTGACCACCCATCTTGATCAAGTACTTTAAAACTCTAAGATAAACAGAGTTTCAGCAATATAATGTTTAAAGTCAGCATCTTCAGTCATTTAGGAAAGTGTACAAAATGGAAATTTTATGATCCAGTCTAGTAGAGAATAAAAGTAATGGTCCCTTTGGAACTACTGAGTGTGTTGTGGCCACAAGTGCTGGACTTTAGAGATCCATCTTTCTCACACCTTGGAAAAGTAAAATCACATCATGCTATTGGAAGAATGTATGTACAGTATAATTTTATTTATAAAGTGCCATAAGTTTACACAGCGCTGTACAATTCAGCAATACAAATATAATACAGACATTGGAAAAGTGCAT
>WMED01030712.1:0-10055 GCA_019650415.1 Pipa parva | reverse complement strand
TATTTTAGTAGCCCACCTTTGAATCCTCTCAAGCTCAACCACATCTTTCTTGTGCACTGGGGCCCAAAACTGCACACATTATTCCATGTAATTAGAGAAGCCCCTCCTTTCTCCCATACCCCCTCTTTAACAGATCAGTGTGAAATTTCTTTGCACTGACTTGATCCACAGGCTTTAGAATTCTGAAAAAAAGAATCATGTGGCCAAATCTCTGTAAAGTTACACATTTGCAGGATGCTGATTTGTTTCTCAGCATTCCCAAGTCATTCATTCAAATCCCTGATTTAAAGGGGAACTATAGGCAGACCTTAGTGAGAAGTGTTTCTCCCCAGCAGAGGTTTGTGACATGCACTGGCCAGTTTTCCATGAAAAGTAACCTCTTCCCTACTTAAAGCATGCACACAAGTCAGTTTATCTTCTGTAATCTCCTGCTCTCCTACTTAATTTATGCAGCCAAAAGGTCAGCACACTGCTTAACCAATAGCAGTCAAGCAGCTTTTTTCTTCTCATGTTGCCTAACTTGGGAGAGGAGGAGGAGGAAAATGTCAGCTCTCAGGAAAATGAATTAAAGGAGAACTAAAGTGAAAATACTTGCCTTATACAGAACTGGTTGATTACAGTCACAGCATGAGCTGTGCTGCAATTAGCTGGTTCCCGATGCTTCCCTCAACACTTCTACACAACGCTGGCTGACTGGCAGCCAGAACCGCAGCTCCTCCCACCCTGTTACACCATGGGTGTTTCAGGGCTTAAAAATCATGTTCATTGCGGGCGCCAATGGGAACGCTCCCCACAATGAGAGTGATGATGTATGAGACCGGGGAAGGAGAAAAAGGAGCAGTGCGCTGGCTTCTGTCTCAGCCGGCGCACTGTGCAGGAAGCGTCGGGGGAAGCATCCGGAGCTGGCTAATTACAGCACAGCTCATGCTGTGACTGTAATCAACCGGCTCAGTATACGGTAAGTATTTTAACTGTTTATTTTTTCACTTTAGGTCTCCTTTAAGGGAAACAAATAGTAAGTATTACTTCTTCCCTGAACTTTTTTTTTTTTAACTCTTTGTGTCAGCAATTGGCTTAGTATAAAGGAGTTTTATATGTATGTGTGCCCCTTTAAGATTCAAAATTGAACTGTTAAGTAACAAATAGGTAAGAGAGAAAGAGCTTTATTCATAGACTAAAAAGGGATGAAAATTAGTAAAATAAAAATAAGTTACATCATAAAGAAAGTGAAGTAAAACCATTTGTAATGATCCATCTCATACTCATCTAAAAACAATAGTGTGAATGAAGCCTAAACAAGAATGATTAGATCAACTCTTCTGACTCTATTAAACTGTCAGGAAGGTTACTCACCAGACGTCACGGCAGTTACATCTCGTGCGGGTGGTTCCTTCGCGGCTGTAAAAATGCATCGTCGTGCTTCAGTTGCGAATAACTGACGCAATTCCGTCGCAGTCATGAAAATGCGACAAAGCACTTCCATCAATGTCGCAAAAATGTGCCATGGTTGCGTCATTTCCATTGTGGATGTTTTCCCGCCATTTCCACTTTATAAGGCAGCTAGGCCTTACTTCCAGCACCCGATTATAGAACTATCTTGTTTGTTCTAGGGTTCTGTTCTTTGCTGGTATCCTGTTTATTTCTCGTTATCTAACCTTGGCCTGATTCTGGACTCCGCTTGAACTCTACCTATCCTAACCTTTGTCTGTTACTCGACTATGCTACTTGCCACCTGCCTTGACATATTGGACCTGTACTTGAATACGCCTCTTGTTTGTTCTATCCACCAGTGGACAGCTAACCTGGGGTCTTCTCTGCAGCAAAGCCCACATTCTCTTGCAGGGGTCAATGGTGAAGACCAGTGTTTACCTTAGACTCCGTGCCCTAGGTGTAGCTTTCACCAAGTTCCTGTGGAACCGTACTGCAGCCTCTTACTACGCCATAACCTTTTCTGGCAAATCCTTACAAAAACCAACTAGACTTGCTGTGTGTTTCTGAAAAGCGTTTCACTATTCATCTGAGTGGTATCCTTGGACGCAAGAAACTCCTTTGTGTTTAATTCCATATGGCTACTACAATAATCATATTCCTATAACCATGTGTGGGTTTCGGTGCGATTATCATTATCGACACCATTAGATATGTACACAGAAATTAATATTATTTTTAATCACCATTAGACTTTGAAAAAAAAAAAAATATATAATGAGGTTATTACATATTTTATATTTCTTTATAAAATTAAATAATTCACATATGACTGCAAGGCTCCGTTTTCAGCATCCTTACTTAAAAGTCCTATAGAAAACTCTCTTAGATCATATTTAATCTTTTTTATCATCATTATTATTATTATTAATAGCAGGTTATCAGAGATAGCACAGCTTAAAACTTTTAAAGGACCAGAAACACACACAATAATAAAAATAAATAAATATCAAAATTAGCATGGCAGTTATTTAAACATAGCACCATCGGTTTTTATCTTTGCTGTTGTTAAACAGACCTCACCCAATCCCATTGCATAGAGCAGGGTAATCAGTTCCCTGCCATCAACCCCCTAAATTCTCCACTTTGACCCGGAAAAATAGAACTAGCAAACTTGACACAGTGCACAAACTCCAACGCTTAGTGAACAAGTGAAATACCTGTGCACGCGCAACGTGATGTGAAGAGAGAAAATAATAAGCTTCTAAATTGGTAGCAAACTTACCACATCAAAGAGGTTAATGAATATGTGAAGATCAGGAAGTGACAGCCCTTAAATCCAATCTTTAAGTTCATTATCTCAATTTCTATGCACAGATTAAACAAATAGTAACTATGAATGCATCTGATGCATTTTCCATTTTTGGTGTTGCTGTACAATAGTCTTTCCTTGAATTGTAAGGTATTCAGTGCTGTGGCATTACTAAGGCAAGAAAGGAATTTTTGAGTGTTGCTTATGTATATTGCTGTAAAAACTGCTCTAGTGGTGGTTGATTGTCACTGCATTTATCACTCATATAAAAGGTCAATTCTAGATCCAAAGGTAGCCGAAAACCAAACTGCTTCCTCAAGAAACAGGTGAGTCTACTTACTGTTTAGCTAAATGAAAGCAGTTTCATTTGTCAGGGGCCACAAAACTGAAAATGTTTGCTATGGTCTTGAAAGAAGTGGCCCAACAGAATGTAACCAAAATAGAAAAAGAAAAAGAAAAAAAAAAAAAAAAAAAAAAAAAGGAGCGGGTCCACCAGTTTGAAAAAGACACCTTATGGATTGTCAGCTGGCAAGCTTTCTTATATGACACTAGCCAATGAAACAAGTCAGTGGTGCAGACCAAGCATAAAGCAGGTACCCACTTGTAGAAAGTTCTCTTTACACCCAAATGTACATCTTTCATCTGACACAATCAGCTGGAATCTTCCTCACAACCTGCTCAAAAGAACTAGCTTCTTATTTAAGGCATTTGGTCTGTTAAAGAGTGCTGTCAGATTAACCATTTTATACCCAGAGTGGCAGTTAAAAAGACAACTGGAAAATGACAACTAGATAAATCTTTAAATGAGCAAAATAACAAAGGCATTGGACAGTGGGGAGAGTGTAGAAGTCTGCCACAGATGGATTAGTAGTCTATATTTGAGATATTTAGATCAAAGATTATTATGTATGTGAGAATTGGAGGAAATGGAAGGATGCTGGAGGAGGACTTGAGGCTTTGACAGAGTAAACATAATGGTACGATGTGGGCAATGCCAATGCATAATATTTATATTGATAAATATACAGGTAAGTTATTTCAAAAATAAAAAATCTCTCCAAAATTTCAAACTTTTTATTCAACATACTCTTTCCTAATAAAAGTGTCTCATGAAATGTGCCTGATGTCTATTTTGTAGTCTTGGATTTAACAAAAGTTTAGCAAAATCATAAAAACTGGAAATCCAATTCTTTAGCTTAAAAGGTTTTTTTAAGTTTATGTTGTCTTTAAGAAAAGTACCCAGTTTTATCAAATCTAGCATCAGTAGGCATAGGATAGCAACATGGGTATAAAGATACTGACAGCAAGTTTTTGGATAACCTTATACGAGAGGGCAGGAAAGGCTAGATGTCTATTCAAATATATCAGCCACAATAAGGAGACAGGATTCTGGCTGTGTCCTAAGCACTGCCTTCCCCTGCAATCACTGTAAATCCAGTAAACAAAGATGCAGATTTACTGATATGATGTGACTTGCTCTCTCTCTGATTCATTCTTTATTCAGCTTTAAGCAAAACACAAGTCCCATGCCACAGCCCTTCTCATACAATGGGGAAGAGGTGGGTGGAGGTGAAAAATACATGAATTTTTCTGAAGGAACACCCTGTCTCTCATACATCTCTCTGGAAAAGTGCAGAATTCAATGAATGCTTTTGCTGACTTGGACCACCAAATAATTCTTATGAGATTATGTCCTTGTTTTGATTATTTGGCAATAGATAGGAGTTACTGACATATCCAGAGCCAGTTTTAGAGGGGTACAAACTATGCAACTGCTCAGGGCCCCGAAAACTTGGCGGGTGCTCTTGCTGCAGATAGACCCATTATGTTCACCTTCCCAGCTTTCAGTTTTGCATAGGGACCCACTCTATCTAATTTTTTTTTTTTTTTTTTAGACAGAGTGGGTCCCTAATGCAAAACTGAAAGTCATCAGGTCATCTCTAAAGTAGTTAAAAAGCATAACAAGCATCAAAATCTTGGCTCAACTGCAGTGGGAATTCCACACACTGGTTAATACAACTGCACGTCCTACCAGAGAAAGAATTTCCTAAAAGAACTCAATCTGTATGGCATACCTGAATTGCATAGGATGCCGCCTGCAACATTATTTGTTTTGCTTCTTTTTTATTTTAAATATATCTTGCCATTTTAGATACATGCTTGGTGCTTCCTTGGCTTTATATATAATTTATTACATGTTACTTGACTTTTAACTAGTTTGGTGCTAGTCAATTGACTTTGTAAAGGGAAATTAAGTTAATGTTGGTTTCCTAATTTATTTGAATGCTTTTACACCCGCCGCCCTACCCCCAAAGTTGAAATGGCATCAGTCTTGAGTGCGATTACATTTTTTTAAAAGGGGTATATGAATAGAGTGTATTTGCACTCAAAAACTCACATCTGTGTCTATTAAAGTGGTCTGATATAGGTCAATCATCACCTTCAAATAATTAACTGCCAAATCAATGCCACTTTTCACATCCCCAATAGGTTTTATATCCCTCTTTGGATACTGTTCAATCGCCACTTACCCAGTATAGCTAACAATCTTAAAACAGAGAAGGAATCATCTGAAAACTGAGATAAGGACACAGCTGCCCAAACTAGTATGATGGTTATATACCAAGCATCACCACGTTCAAAGTAGCTGCTATTTAGTGCTATAACCGAAATCCCACCAACTCTTCTCAAAGCACTATTTCACAAATAACCTCTTACAAGTCTAGCAGTAACACAGCAGGTAACATCCAAACTTTAATTAAAAAAGTGCAACATTTCCATTTGACTGTATGGGATAGCAGGATCCTTGACTCCTCCTCTACAGGCAAAGCAGCCCATAGCTCCCCAGTACCATTTATGACTGCCAGCTTGGGGGGGCACCAGTTGGACCACTTAAGGATAAAGGCAGGGCTGCAACCCAGAAATCGTAGGGTTCCCCAAAACATTCCATTCACAATGATCCCTACCACCTATATTTGTCTAGCTGAGCCCCCCCCCCCCCCCCCCCCCCCCCCACAGCAGGTCCCCCTGTTAGATGCCCTGGATTAAAGGTCATGCACAATCCCATAGAGCAGCGTTTCCCAAACTTATTTTTCCATGGCCCGGTTATTTTTGTGCTTATCCTTCGTGACTCACTTAGTAAGGGACTTCGCGCACGGCTTCGCGTAAGGCTTACTAGTTTTAAGGCGTACAATGCGTGCATTAAGTAGCCGCCTCATGAATATTCATGAGCGGTGCCGCACGCTTAGTCCATTACTAGTTTTCAGCCATGAAAACCCATACGCGCTACCGTGACCCGGCATTTTGCTCTCGTGGCCCGGTACCGGGTCGCAACCCACCATTTGGGAAACGCTGCCGTAGACAATGGCCAGTCCATTTACCTTGAACTCCCTGCTGTGCTGTGGGGTGTATTCCAGGGTCCAGAGGGACCTCAGCAGCTTGGCCAGTTGCTCAGTGACCTCTCCTCTGTCCTGGGAGCCGGGGCTGGGCAGGGGACTGCTGCCACTGCTGCTCTCCCCCTCTTTATACTGCTCCAGGCCCAGGAACTCTGCGAACAGGTCGGTGTTGCTGAGACACTGCAGGACCGCGTTCATAAAGCAGGTGTTCCCGTGGTTCCTAAGGCCGGAGAGGCCAGGGGTCCTGGGGCTGGAGAGGCCGGGGGTCCTGGGGCTGGAAGGCGGCGGCGGCAGCTGCTGCTGCTGCTGCAGGTGTCGGGGTGAGACGCCGGAGTCCCGCAGCGGTTCCCCCCGGGCAGGAGAGCCACTCTTCTCCCTACTGGCTTCGCTTTCATGTTCGCTGCTGAGGTGCGAGAGGGCACTGAGGGTCCGGAGGAAGCGGCTCACCAGGCCTCCGCGCCGCCAGAACAGCTTCTTTCCCAGGGAAGCCTTCTTCTCCTTCCCGCCGGCCGCCGGAGCAGCGGGGGAGCCAGGCACCTGCGACATGGGGGCATCCCCCTTCCCGCTGCGGCCGCGATCAGGGGACAGGGAGGGAAGTCCCAGGGCGGGCCCGGGTATGGGAGGGGAGGTTGGGGGCTCGGCCTGACAGATACCGTACAGCGCGGCTCTTCACCTTTAATTCTCTACCTTGCGGCGCTGCAGGGGTTAGCGGCACCCTCACGTGACCCAGAGTGCGCATGTTTCTTTTGTCCTGCGGAAGCCGCCTGCGCCATGTCTTTAGAGGGCAAGTGGGAGGGGCCCTTGTATGATTCCCTATGGGGATGCTGTTCTCCGCCCTTAGTTAGCATTCCTTCTACTTCTACCCTAGGGCTGGCTGAGCTGGGGAGCAGTATTACCTGTGAGCCACCCCTCCCTGGCATCGTGTGAACGGGACAGCCTGCTTTCATTAGTGAATGACATTCTCTTAGGGTGAGGCCACACTATGGGGCTTATATCCCTCTCTTGCTCAGTGTGGTGTAGTCAGTCAGTAGCAGTTCTGCCACCAGCTGCCTAATTCACCAGTATAATTTAGCCAGTGCCACACAGTGTGCCATGCGGAATTCACTACTCCAACAAACTCAGATGCTTGATCCCTGAGCAAAGCAGTGATGCCAACTCCTCAGTAAGAAAAGTAGCTATCCGCTGTCCAAAAAGTCGCTAGAAGTCTCTAAACCAACCTCGTTTCGCCGCGATCCCCATCTCTGACTTCACCGCCCATCGCGTTATGACGTTTTGGCCAAACGTCATCACGTACGCGTGTCACTTGGTAACGTTTTCGGCCGACGTCACCCCGCAGGAACCCTTATCTTCCAGGTGCTGCAGCGGTTCTCTACCACCGTGGGTCAGTCGTGCGACCCCCGCCAGGGTCACGACCCACAGATTGAGAACCGCTACTCTAAACGATGCCATAGCCTAATTTGCATAATTGGAAATTTGCATGTCGCATCTTTATAATGTAAATATTGTTGCAGTCACGACAATACTATGGAAATTGTCGCAGTCGCAACTTTAGAAATTTTCACTGTCACGACTTTACAATTGGAGAATTGTCACAGTCTCGGATTGATTTGCTATTACATAACATTACACCAGAGAAAGTCGCTAGATTTGTTGCTAGTCACTTTTTGTTTTTTAAAAAGTCTTTAGAGGGGTCATAAAAGTTACTAATTTGACAACACTGGAGAGGGGTAGCTCTCTTCTTTGCTCTAACTACAGGGGGGGCTGCTACTGTGACATTAACTGTCTGTCAGTGCTTGGGGCAGGCTGGGGACAGTAATGATTGGTGCTTCACGTGGAGTCTCAAAAAGTCTACAAAACTACCAGAAAAAGTCGCTGGAATTGTCGCTAGTAGCTTTTTTTTATAAAAGTCGCTAGGGGGGTCATAAAAGTCGCTAAATATACTAGCAAAGTAGCTAAGTTGGCAACACTGGAGCAAAGTGGCACAAAGATCTAAAGTCTACAACTGTTGTAAGAGTTACAAATTTGCCACAGTGTGGAGTTTGCTGAATATGGGAAGATCAGGGAGTGGCAAATAAATGTGAATTCAGAAATTTACATGATTTTTATGAATTGGGCTGAGTTCACATTTGCAGATTTTCAGCTATTGTGTTTTTAATTAGGCTCATTATTGTCTATATTGTAAAATACAATAGCCTGTATGGATTCTCCTAGAATCCATATGCTGATGTCCTGCACGCGGACATTAGCGTGCACATTAAAGGGATTCCCCTCCTGGCGAGAGCACTCGAGTCTCCTCGCTGGGAGGGGAATTCCTTTAATGCGCATGTGGATGTCCGCGTGCAGGAAATCAGCATGCGCATTTCAGTCTTTCCGAAGTGAGGCGAACACTATGCACCTCACTTCGGAACATAGTGAATTCCCCCCCTTTATGTATCCACTTTCATTTAGTGAATCTGTGTATTCCCACCAGTAATCCTGGGTACATTGTCACTTTACCTCTTGGTGATATTCCACGTTGCATTCACAGTAAGACATGAAGGTTATATAATGTCAAGAACTGTGACATAATTCACCAAATTGCAGAAAATTACAATCTTTGTTAAATTTTCAAATTGTCGCAAATTTATGCATTTCCAGGACAATCTGCACTTTGATTACTATATGCCCTTTAGTCACTAAACTATTACCTTACACAACCCTCTCTTCTGCTCAGCCGTGTGCGGTTAACCAAGGCTCATAAATTAAGTACAACATCTCACGTGCAAACTGTACAGTATAAAGATGAAGAAAATACTGTATGAACTTTCATCTACAGCCAGTAGATGGCACTCCAACTTCAATATATATTAATACGGGAATCCAAATGAACAGGTTACTGTATTTAAAACAAATACCGTATTTGCCGGTGTATATGACGACTTTTTAACCTCAAAAATCATCTGTTTTGAAGTGTTGCACTTTTTGTTTAAATAAAGTATTATTTTGCACTGTTTTAGTGTGTGTGCTTTATAGGGGTGTCTTCCTTGGGCCTCTTTCAGACTGCGTTGTTGTATATGTGCATTTATCCCCTTGCACTTGCACCTATAATCATCACAGTGTGCTCATTCAATCTTCTTAAAAAGTATCATCTATTTGAATTTAATGATAAGACATCATTGAGTGCCCATATTCTTTTGCGCTTCTTTTATAGATGAAGATTTTTGAAAGGGTGGTGAAATATTGGCAATATATTGATATTACTATTTTCTCATATTTATAAAGCTTTTGTAGCTATTTTTTTCCCTAGAAAAGTGTTGGCACGATTAAGGTTGGTGAAAACCTATTATTCCCTATGGAGAAGTTCGGGTCATTTTTCCACACCCTGATGATTTTTTGTATCAAAAACTACTGTTGATATTGGTGTCAGTATGCAATAGAAGGGGAACTGTATTGAAAATGGTGCAAAGTGTGATGATTTCAACAGATTCATATTTTAACAATCTTTCCCTAAATCAGCAATTATTTAACAGTACTTCTTACTTTTGTACAAAGTTTGTAGACTGTAAGCTCTACGGGGCAGGGACCTCCAACTTCTTGTGTCAACCTCAACATAGCACTTAAAGTGATATATCCTTATGATATTGAACTTCCTCACACTGTGTCCACTCATCACATTGTATGTATGTGTGAAAAGTTGTAAATCATCCAACTCCACTTAGCATAATCCATGCACCACTGTATATAATTAAATTTTTGTGATGGTTGGTTGTGTTAAAACTAATTGTATGATGACGATAGCTGGTGTTGAAGTCCCCCATCTTTGTACAGGGAGATTTTTCTAGTTAGGCACAAATGACCCCCATTGCATCAAAATGTGCTCCTTGCTATCATCAAAGCAGAGTACTCTATTCCTTTTCTTGTAGATAGACAGCTAAGTCATG
>WMED01030711.1:0-10055 GCA_019650415.1 Pipa parva | reverse complement strand
TTAGATTTTATTTGTAGAATATAACAGTATATGTCCTAGAAGAAAGAAAAACAAAGTGATACAAAGTAATTATGAATGAAAAATGAGAAGTAGAACATTCAGATTCTACAAGAAAAACCCACTATCCATAGAACAGTGGTTATCAACCTGTTTTTGCCACAATATTCACATAATCATATTGGAACATTGTCATGGTTGCGATTCTACTATAGAAATATTGTCGCAGTTGCAACTTTAAAATTGTATTATAAATCCGCGGCAATCCCAAGGGGCGTTAGGCGACCCCTGGCAAATTGTCATTCGACCCCAAAAGGGGTTGCGACCCCCAGGTTGAGAACCACTGCTATAGAATAATAGAATTAATTCCAAGGTAAACTATTGGTTAAATGGTTCAGTGTTATTCGTTCAGTATTTATCTGAAACTATGCTAATTATTTCCAGCATGATAGATTTCACAATCACATCTTCAAAATAATCTAATAATTTTAATAATGTGCCCACAGATTATGAGCTTGAATCAGGCTTGAATTTTGGGGTCAGATTTACAACAAAAACTCCAATGCCGCCTCCAACTGTCCCAGCATTACAACCTGCTCCCACTGACTATTTCATTCCAACTGTAAAAAGCACCTGGATCTCTCCTACAACCCAGGCTTCTGTAGTACTCCGGCGAAAACCGTGGATTCCTCCAGAAGTTCTCTATACTCCCTCCCTGGCAGCTGAACCCACACCCACTGATCCTACCAAAGAAGAAGCAACTGCAGCGGCTACTACTGCTGCTACAGTTAGGGCAACTGAGGTACGTAGACTCCAGCCAGTTGTGGTTCTTTCCTCAGAGGCAGCATCCACACCAAGTACCACAGAGGAGGAGATGCTTACATGGGAGGCTAATGAACATGTGGTGACGGATTTTAACCATGAAAGTGGTGAACTCATGCCTATAGAGGAAGTGAATACAGAACTTACAACAAGGTTAGAGGATATCATGGTGGAAGGCACAGAAGGAATGACAACTACTCTACAGCCACAGGTGAATGCAGTGCACATTAAAACCTTTGTCCCTGATTCTCTGACACATTAAAGTGCACCTGTCACCTTAAAACTAATACTAATTTAGGTTCTACTACTGAAATAAACGTTTTGTAAATATATATGTATTTAAAAAATGTACCTTTTATACAGCGTTTCACCTCTGTCATCTTCCCTGTCAGCCTGACTTTTCTTTCCTGGGTCAGGTTGGGCGGGGCTAAATGATGATTTACATTATAGCTCCTCCAATCAAATCCCTGCTAGATCGTGAATTAAGGGATCTGATTGGAGGAACTATAATGTCAACCATCATTTAGCCCCACCCACCAGCCACTCAGGAAAGAAAAGGCAGGCTGACAGGGAAGATGAAGAGAAATGCTGTATAAAGGTACTTTTTTTTAAAATTTTAAATACATATATTTAAAAAACATTTATTTCATTAGTAGAACCTAAATTAGTATTAGCTTTGAGATGACAGGTGCACGTTAAAAACTTGTTTCTCTGATTCTGTTATTGCATTATTTCTGTTGTGAGACAAGAGCCTTCAAAAATGAAAGTATCATTTATGCCAAAGGTTTGTGTCACAGTTCTTATTTTCTAAAGATAAAGAGAGACACACTCAGAACTTTATGTTGTGCTGCAAAAGCAAATCTTAGCTTTCCCATCTGGAAACATTTCTGACTAATCGAGGCAGAGCTTGATTATTACCTTATCCTAGAGAAGCACACTTTCTGGGTGGTCCCCTTGAAGTCACTTACTTTCTGTTCACACTTTTACTGTTAATCCATAAGATTCCTCTATGATCTGTTAGCCTGGTTTCTCTCAGTGCAGACTTTTTAGTTTGGTCTCTACCTCCTTTTCCTTTTTGTTTATCCACCATTTTTTTATCCTCTGGTTATTTTTTTTTGTTTGTTTGTTTAGTTTCTCATTTATATTCTTTTTGTGTTCCGCCGTGTTCTAAAGCTTTGTGTGAAATTCCTGGGAAGAGATTTTGATTTTAGGCACTGCCCGTTGCACTTTCACCCCAATGAGTAAGGAGTAGGTGGAATTAGGAGAGGAGATATTGGTCAGAGGTTTTGAATGCAGGTTAGATTCTTATACCGTCTGTTATGTTAGGCGGTTTTCGCATTTTGCATTATTATTAATTTTTAATGTGAGCGTATAGTTAGACATGCGGAAGATTATTGTTTTAGGTATTCTCCAGAAACGAAGGGTTTGGAGGGTAGGGAGACCTGTTTCAGTGCATGAGTCTCCTGAGCTATTGACACCTGTGAATACAGCACCAGCAAATTTAGCAGTACATTAATTAGGTGACTGGTTACAAAATAATAGTGTAAGGTAGATAAATGGCCCGTACATAATATCGTGCAGTGGATCCAGTATAGAGTGCAGCAGAACCCCATATATTGCAGTAGACACCCCTTCTCTTTTATTATTACATTCATTTTCTTACCTGATGGTGGTGTGAAGCCTTACTTTACTATCTTTTCCTTATCTATAATCCACTTTAGGATCAGAATGCTTACTTACATACATAGCCCATATACTATTTTTTGCACACAAATGGAAGCACTAACACAGACAGGTAAATTAACATGCAAGCACACACAGACAGGCACACGCATATCAACTCCCATAAAGCTCACTAAACCAAGGACAGCAGGCAGTGTTGACTTCTCCTGCTTCATGCATGCTTTAACACACGGCTGCAGGAAGGCCGATGCTGCAACTGCCTCTAGATTAGTGAGTCAAATGGGAGACATGGAGTAGAGCATTAGACTAATTTGCAGTTAGCTGATACTGGGGCCCACAGGAGGATTCTGCAGTACTGTGGTAGGCCACTCTGGTCCTGACTATAACTTTTTCTTATGAACAAACAAAAAAGAGAGAGAAAGCTCTTATATCAAAGTGCATACTCTTATTTATTAAACACAACTTTCAGTGTAGAAAAACAGAACAAAAAAAAAACACATAAAAACATTTAAAATCCCATAAAAACATTAATGAGACAGGGTTACCCGAAAAGTAAAGACAAGAAACAAGAGACATAATGAATCAATTGTATAAAAGATTTAATTAAGCTGTAATATACCATCGATACTGCAATTCCTAAATTATCTATACCAAAGTAAATAAGCTTATTATGAGTACTGTCTCATAACTTTGTTACACCCCCCCCCCCTTCCTGTCATGCACCACATGTGCATATACTGTATATTAAAGTGTTTTCTTTGTTAAGTTACAATTCCTTAAAGAAAAGAGAATGACTTATTTAGTGATACTGCAATAGGACCCAATGCTAAATCCATTCTAGTAGCTGTAACAACCAATCAACTAATTCGTAACAACCAGACAGACTTGTGCACACAGCCATGCTTATTCAAACACTAACTGACATTCACACATACAGGTTTATAGATTGCCACACATGCAGACACATTTACAAACTCACTTGGTGTTCAGCCTGTTACAGTTAATATTTTGTGTACGGCGTATTTTCCCAGCACTGACAGTGTCCTGCTTGTCCATTTCAGTGACTTACTCTTTACAAATTTCTACTGTTTAGTGCACTACATGATTTCTCAGTACATTTAAACTCTCTCACTACTATTATTTACTTATCCCCATTTTAAACCACCCTCCATGTATGTACGTATGTATAATTTTTGAAAAAAAAAACACCACCTCTGACTGATCATCCTTATTTTTTTAGTTACAGACAGAAAGCTTGGATGTTGTCACATCACGTGATGGTGATTTTGAGATTCCAATTAGTGGGGGGCCAAGTGGAGACTTTGAGATGCCTGAAGAGGATGTTGTACCCCAAACAGTGCCACCAACGATACCAGATTTGGGTAATGAGGTCTTGCCTCCTGCCACTTCTCCCCCTGACCATGGTCGAGGAAGGAAGGCAGACACTGGGCTCATAGATAACACCATAGATTCTGGAAACACTTTAGCACAGATGCCACAGAAAAACATCCTGGAGAGGAGAGAGGTATTGATAGGTAAGTTCACAGGTATCAAAAGTGCTGGAACAGTTTATTTGTCAAAATATTTGATGCCTTTACAGGACCAGTAATACCATAACATAAAATTCCTAACTAGATTGGCATGATTCAAAGCTAAATTCCAGATTTTCATTGGTTGTTTTTTACTGTCTCTGTGTTGATTGCATCCAATCTGGACTTCCTGGGCTCTTAATGGATATCCTGAACTCTAACCTATACAAGTCAAATGTAAATTAAACGTGGTTGCAATCGGCTCAATTTATATTTTTTCCAAAAAGCTGACGTAAGTTTTACATCAAATTTTAATAATTAACTGGGTTGTATAGGACAGAATGTATAGATATTAATCATTAATCTTTGTCCTACTACTTCTGGGCTAAACTGACCAATACCTTATATTTGCCTAAGGTTATTCTATAACTAAAAACGGTCACAGTGATATAGCAAAAAATTAATTAATAACTTTATATTTTTTCCATCGTGATTATATGTTATATATTTTAAAAGGATTATTGTTTTCTGTTTCAACTGTAAACACCATGTGGGAAATGTATCAATAGGGGCAACTTAAATTTTATTGACCCATACCAACTAAAAGTAGTTAGCATTCATTAATATATCTATTCATGGATAAATAATTAAATAATAAATAAAATTCTTATTAGTCAACCTGTGATCAATTGCTGTGGTTTACTAGACATCAGTGAAGAACTGCCCCTGTTTATTTTTTTTTCATGGGATAAGTTTTTTTATTGAATTTTACTTGAAAACAACTTGTACAGAGAAAAGAATGAACAATTTACACAATAAAACAGTTAGATGATGTTAATAACATTTGGTGTCTGGATATGCCTCTTATTTAATAGGGAATTGTTATCTTTGCAACCACTGTATGTTGATCATCAGTTAATAAAGATATTGTACCACAATTTCCTCTGTTTTTTAATGAGTCTCAATTCGGGAGAGGGAGGGGGTGGAGGGGATCTGGAAGTCACCTACCACTCATTGTCTGGCCCGCTAGCCATTCCCATTGGCTCAAGCTAAGGGTTCCGGATTTTCAAATTCTTTTTTTCAGTACCTCTAGCTTCATACGTTAATTTTATGAATGGTAAGTTTTTATTGACTAATTTAAGCCATTGTTCTTTCGATGGAGGGATGGGACCCATCCAGTGCATAATTAGGTTTTTTTTTGGCATAGTAGACCAGCGATCTTACCAGTAGCCTGGTGTATTTCCCTTGTATTAGGTCATCTATGATGCCTAGAAGCGCAAATTTAGGAGACACTAGATAAGGGATATTTATTTGTTGGGAGATATGTTGCAGTATTTCTTTATTATGGTACATTCCCATGCAACGTGTATGAATGTGCCATAGGGTAGCTGGCATCTCAGGCATTGTATGGCCTGGGTTTTCCCCATTTTGTATAATGTTGCTGGAGTCATATATAGGCAATGTATGAATTTGAATTGAATTAGTCTGTCTCTTTGATTGATTAGGAAGTGATACATTCTGTTTGTGACTTCCTCCCATTCTTCCAGACTCAGATCCGGAATGTGAGATTGCCGCTTATTATAAGCCGTTAGAAACGGTGAGGGTTGTTTTTCTTTTATTGCATTGTATACTGATGATACTAATTTGGGAACCTCTTCATTTCTAAAATATTGATCTATAGTGTCTTGCTGTAGCTTTAAGATGAGACCTTTGAATTGATGTATAAAAGCATTGCATAGTTGCATGTAATTAAAAATGTGATTGGTGTTGCAGTTGTTTTTAAGGGTTGCCCATACATATTTCCATTCGACAGAATCAAATGCTTTTTCAGTGTCAAGTAGGGCTATGCATCTTTTACCTTTGTTATTGTGATTAAGCTGGAGGTTTGTATATAATCTTCTAATATGTGTATTTGTTGCTTTTTTGTGGATAAACCCAGTTTGGTCTGGGTGTACAATTTGTTGTATTACTTTCGCTAGTCTAACTGGTAAGATTTTTGCTAATAATTTAGCATCTAGGTTTATTAGCGAAATTGGCCTGTATGAGCTACATACAGAAGAGTGTGGTCTTTCCCTGGTTTGGGGATTAGAATTATAAAAGCTTCATCAAAGGATTCTGGAAGTTTTTTGGTTTGGTATGTTGCTTCCAGCATTTGTAAGTAGTGGGGGATAAATTCTTTACTTATTGAAGAACTGCCCCTTTTGATGCATTCCTCTATATGTGATTTAGATATATTTTGTGGTTTCTGTAAGAAAGGATAACGCTTTAGAGAACTATAGTGCAGATATAATTGCCCACATAGATATAAAACTCCTTTATACTAAGCCAATTGCTAACACAGATAGTTAAAAAACTGTTTAGGGAAGAAATAAAACTTGCCTTTTGTTTCCCTAATTAGTTTTCCTAAGAGCGGACATTTTGCGTCCCCCCTCCCCTCCCCCTTGCAAGTCAGGCAACATGAGAAGAAAAAGCTGCCTGACTGCTATTGGTTAAGCAGTATACTGACCTTTTGGCCTTGAAATGCAGGAGATTACAGAGGGAAAGCTGATTTGTGCACATGTGCTAAGTAGTAAGTAGGGCAAAAATGTCTGGGGGAAGGTACCTTTTCATGGGAAACTGATTGGCCTACTTAATCATTCTGCGTCACATGAAACATCTATAGGGGAGAAACGCTTCTCATTAAGGTACTAAGTACTGCAGATGTAATCTGACTATAGTTCCCCTTTAAGCAGCATGAGTATTTACACTCCATGGTATGTCTCTGCTTGTGGTCTTTAAGACAACGAGGCACAAATGTTATCTAGAAATATGTATTTATCATTTATTCTGATTTATTATCTTGACATCATAGGTGAGTAAATGTTTGGTTTATTCCTACTGTTACACAGTTACAGTAAGGATCAATTTCATTTACAATGGTATCTGAAGAGTGCTCTGCACTCGATATCTCAATGATGTCTTGGTAGTACACTATAATCAAATGGGTGTATGCTAAAACGGCAGACAATAAACAATGGTTTTCTCTTTCTATTATTGAAATGTAATGTAAACCTGAAATCACAATTCTTTTAGCTCTGTATGGTGCCACAAACATCTTCAGCAAAATAGCCCATGTTTGATGGCATTCTGCTAAAATCAAAATTTTATATATAGATTTACCACTTACTCTTTTCCACAAAGTTGAACACTGGCATTCATAGCTTTTGCTATATAAATTATACACAATATACTGTTACATGCACTGTACCATAATCTCACCATGAAAGTACTAAAATATGAATATGTTACCATAAACCTGCGACAATTTTTAAGTTGCAGCTGCGACAATATTTCCATAGTAAAGTCATCTTTCCCTCTGTAATCTCCTACATTCCAACTTAATTTATGAGGTCAAAAGGTCAGCACACTGCTTAACCAATAGCAGTCAGGCAGATTTTTCTTCTCATGTTGCTTGACTTGCAGAACAGAAAGGAGCGGGAGGAAAATGTCAGCTCTCAGGGAAACTAATTAAGGGAAGCAAACGGCAAGTATTATTTCTTCCTTAAATGTTTATTAACTATTTGTGTCAGCAATTGGCTTAGTATAAAGGAGTTTTATATGTATGTGTGCGGTTGTATCAGCACTATAGTGCTTCTTAATTTAATTGTGAAATAACCAACTCCAGCTGGCTATGGGGTAAGACCCCTGCTTGACTCAATTTAGCCAAACACAGACTTGCAGGCATTTTGCTAGAAATTCTAGTACTGCAGAAGATTTTTAAAGGGACCGAGAAATGTTTACACAAAGATTTATTGAAAGCTATGTCCCACTCACAAGTATCATGATTCCTAGATACATAGTTACAGTTTCTTTATTTAACATTATTATTGATTAAACTGGCTTTTCAAATAATTTTTTTTTAATTTTATTTTATTGCACACATGCCATGTTTCCAACATGCTGGGCTTTTTCAAACAGGCCTAAAACATCATTTGTGCAATAATATTTTATTTAGATTCAGAAATACTCTGAATGCCATAGTTTACTAACTATGTCCCCCACCCCCACCACTGACGTCACCTGAACACTGCCTACTAATTTCTGATTGGATATGGGCACATGATATCTATGAAAGGGGTCACCCATCTGGTACAGGGAAGTGGGATTGTTACTTAGGGAGAGGTACAGGGGACTGTGGGACAGGAGCTGGAAAATGTGACTGTCCTGCAGAATCTGGGACACTTGGATGGTCTGCTGACATTGTATGATAACATGGCAAGTGTTGTGCGAAAACAAGAAAAACTGCTAAATGAGACAGAAATTAATTTATGAAATATTATCCTATACTTAAGTGTAAATCAAAATGGTAATGCTTGCTTTTCCTCTCTTTGCAGCGGTCATTGTAGGTGGTGTTGTTGGAGCACTGTTTGCTGCTTTCTTGGTGATGCTGCTGATATATCGCATGAAAAAGAAAGATGAAGGAAGTTATGCTCTGGAGGAACCTAAACCAGCCAGTGTTTCCTACCAGAAACCAGAAACTCATGAGGAATTTTATGCATAGTAGCAGGGAACACCCTTCCTTCTCAATTTCCTATTCTCTATGAGCCTGCGGCTGAATTATTTTTTACCTTTTTTTTTTCTTTTTCTTTTTTTTTTCTTCCCACTTTAATGTTGGGTTATTTTTTTTTTTTAACAGCTGTCCTGGACATGTGGTCAATTTGGGACATCCCAGAATTCCTTGCAAGCTTGTGATAGGGGACTTCTTTATTTTCATACCTTGCTCAACACTTCAGCCTTCTTGGAAATATGGCTGCCGAATGAGGGTTTGTAATAAACATCTCAAGCTTGACGGATCTTTTTTCAGTGACCAGCCAATAAAGAGCAGGTTCAGGGCCCAAAAAAAAAAAAAGCACAAGAAATATACCACAAGATATTTAACGCTACAGTATTGCTTTAAGCACTGAAATATGACCCATATGTCAGTAGCACCCGCTAAGGATTCCCTGTTATAAGAATCTCCAAGAAGAAGAGTTAATGTAATGATGACAAAGGAAAATGTTTGACAGTTCAAAACAGCAACAACAACAACAACAACAAAAGTTTAATTTATGTCTTTAACTATACCTGACTGTAGATTGGTTTCCAGCCACAGGCTCTTTACCCAATCTGTAAATAGGATCTTGTGTAAAATAATAAAACAATAAGGGGACTTTATTAGCATAAAGGGCAGGTTATTTTATTTTTTATTTAACACTTTAAACATGTCTTCAATGAAAAATGAATTACTATAATTAAAGCGGAAAGTGATAGTCGCCTGCAAAACAGAGAGCTGTCATATCAGATTTACTGACATGTAGTGCCATAACGTGGACTGCTCTGTTACTTAGATACCTACAGGCGTAAATGGGCCTCCTCTTTCTTTAAGTGTAACAGAGGATGCATATAATGACCATTAATTATTCCTCTTATGTTGGTTTTGAAAGACTTGCTCAAGTAGCCACTAGCAATGTACACGTAAGCAGTTGTCACACGTGAACATGGTCAGTCAGATTAAAAAAAAGATATTTAAAGTAAATACAGAAAACTATATACTGTCAAAAATGCATGTAAATATGACTTTTAAAGGATTGTCAAAAAAACCTTGTTCCCCATTTTCCCTGACACAAGGTATGATGGGTAAGGACAAGCAAATCGGTAAATGTTTATAGTTACTTGCCCATTTTAAGTGTGGATCCATCCCTAGAGTTGCCTTACACAACAAAACCTGCCTTGGGAACAGTGGTTTAGTTCAATTTGAATATGTCTGCTGCTTGTATAATTATGAAGGATTATTTGCTGACTAGCAGCCCAGATCATTAAAATTACCAGTTGTTAGTAGCATAACTGTTCAGCTTGGTGATATATAAAAGGAAACATTTTTAGAATAATGCTGGCTTATGTGTCTGAAATATTGGAAATAATATTTTAATTTGCAGGATTTAAGTAGCCTTTTTTTTTTTTTGTCCAAGGTGAGTTTGGTAGTATTAAATTATGCTTCTTAATTTT
>WMED01030709.1:0-10056 GCA_019650415.1 Pipa parva | reverse complement strand
CAAAAATAACCGGGCCACAAAAAAAAAAGTTTGGGAAACACTGGTGTAGGGCATACACTGTTTTACATTAGAAAACTGCTCCTGTACTTGCTCTATTTTGCAAAACCCACAAGAAGAGGAAGTGAAGAGGATCGCAGCACCTGTCAAGTCAAGAAGACACTGGCAAATTACAGTGAGCAGGTGCAGCACTGGAGCATAAAACAACAATCACTGATAATCCCCCTCATGCAGATCACCCCTTGACTTGATGACCTTATAGTTCTCCTTTAACCTTATGTCTGCACTGTGAGTAGACTTTGTAGTGTAAAACAAGCATCCAAACCCTATTAATCAGTATGGACAGTGCAAAGAATGTTGCAAAGAAACACAGTTGCCAGACTGTGAAGCAGTGCAATAAATAGTTAAAAGACCAAAAGAATGCTTCTGGGTAGGTTAGCAGAACTTAGAATAACCTAATTATCTAGATATAAACAGTTTATAATTTACCTACAGTGACTATAAAAAGTCTACACACCCCTGTTCAAATGCCAAGTTTTTGTGATGTAAAAAAATGACAGCAAGACAAATAATTTCACAACTTTTCCACCTTTAATGTGACCTATACAATGCAATTGAAAAACAAACAGAAATCTTTAAAGGGGAAAAATATAAAATAAAAAACTTAAAATAACCTGGTTGCATAAATATGCACACCCTTAAACTAATACTTTGTTGCAGCACTTTTGGCTTTTATTACAGCACTCAGGGAGTAATTAAGCATAGTCCGAACTTACCCTCCGATCCTTCGCCTCTGTTCGCGCAAACTATTATGCGCTGGCTGATGTCCTACGCGCAGACATCAGCGAACGCTTTAAAGGGATTTCAATCTCATGAGGCTACTCGAGTTGAGCCTCGCGAGCTTCGCCGAGACTGGAATCCCTTTAAAGTGTTCACTGATGTCCGTGCGCAGGACATCAGCCAGTGCATAACAGTCTGTGCGAACAGAGGCGAAGGATCTGAGGGTTAGTTCGGACTATGCTGAATTACCCCCTCTGTCTTTTTGGGTAGGAGCCAATCAGAGCTGCACATCTTGATGTTGCAATATTTGCCCACTCTTCTTTGCAAAACTGCTCCAAATCTGACAGGGCATCTGTTGTGCACAGCCATCTTCAGATCACCCCACAGATGTTCCATGGGATTTATGTCTTGACTCTGGCTGGGCCATTCCAAAGCCTTAATCTTATTCCGGTGAAGCCATTCTTTTGTTGATTTAGATGTGTGCTTTGGGTCATTGTCATGCTGAAAGATGAAGTTCCTCTTCATCTTTCTAAGAGAAGGCAGAAGGTTTTGTGCCAACACTGACTGGTATTTGGAACTGTTCATAATTCCCTCCACCCTGACTAAGGCCCCAGTTCCAGCTGAAGAAAAACAACCCCAAAGCATGATGCTGCCACCACCGTGCATCACTGTAGGTATGGTGTTCTTTTGGTGATGAGCAGTATTGTTTTTGCACCAAACATACCTTTTGGAATTATGTCCAAAAAGTTCAACCTTGGTTTCATCCAACCATAACACATTTTCCCACATCTACCCAAAAAGACTGAGTGCTGTAATAAAAGCCAAAGATGCTGCAACAAAGTATTAGTTTAAGGGTGTGCATATTTATGAAACCAGGTAATTTTAAGTTTTTTATTTTATAATTTTCCCTTTTAAAGATTTGTTTGTTTTTCAATTTCATTGTACAGGTTATAGGTCACATTAAAGGTGGATAAAGCTGTGAAATTATTTGTCTTGCTGTCATTTTTTATATCACAAAAACCTGGCATTTGAACAGGGGTGTGTAGACTTTTTATATCCACTGTAGCTACAGATATCAGCTGTTGCATGTCACAGAAGGCAAGCAGTATATGGATTCCACTTTCCACTTTTAGTACCTCCCCAGAGTTAATAAATCTGTTCACTGAGGGAGTAGGGTAAAATAAGCTGACTGGAAGGCTTTAACATATAATTTATTTTATAAGGGAAAGATCTTCAAAATGTCTTTGAAGTTTCTCATTAATTTAGGTCATGGTATATTTGTAGTAATATGTCAAGGCAACTGGATTTGCTGTATTTTTCTTGAAGACATTTCTCTATTTATCCAACAGGAATTATCAGATGGATAGTAAACTGTCTTTAAAAAAAAAACCCAGTAAGTCCAGTTGCCTAATTTCTTACTACATGTAGATCTCCATAATAGTAAAACTTCTAAATTATATATTGCTCCCAGAGCCTCATGATCCTTTATCTTGTCAAGTGTTTAATATATTTCATGTTAAATGTATTCATTTTCACTATGATCAAAATTATGGTATTGTATGTAGGGGAATTTAATTAATATGGGATCAGATATAACTGCAATTCTTTCTAAATCTACACTCTCAGGCAGAGTTATGTCATAAATAAAAAAAATGCAAATAGATTGCTTGTGAGGCCCCAGTAGTGTTAGACATATGATGCTATGTATTTGCTATTTGGAAAATAATTTATGTTGGTTGGCATGCATGAATATTACTGCACGATTTATGATTGATGTACAATAAATGAATATTAACTTTATCAGTGTTTTTTTTTCTAGTAAAGCCTTTGGGCTTATTCATGCTTAAGGGTCTGAACTTGCATTCATTCTCCACTTACCCACATTTGGGTGTTCAGCAAGCGCTGATGTGGTGAATTTCCAAAAAATTCTCCCATTTATGACAGTTGCAGACTTATGGAGCTGTTCCTATCACTTTCTGTGCATGTGTGCCGGAAATTCACCTAGTCATCAAGATGAAAAGTCTGTTAAAGTAGCGAATTTGGAAAGGCATACTGTGACGCATTCCCCAATATTACTTTACCAGATCAACGTGACTAATTAGGGGGCTGATGGCAGGACTCTTACTGTCTGACTGATGATGCAACGCACAAGTTAGCAGCCGACACTGTTCTCTTCTTTGCTATGGGAATACACTGCTTAGTGAATAAGGAGTAGGGAATTCGCATTGTGACATGAAGTAACGCAAATATACTCTTCAACAGCTGAATTTCAATGATTGAGTTTCATGATTTCATGATGCCGACTCTACAGTGTCCTGTTGATGCAGATACTGTTCAGCCGCATTCTCCTCTTCTGCCGCTCTCCCTGTGAAGCCCCGAGCCTACATCTCCTAATAGTCACATGGAAGAGCATGCACGTCATCAACTCGTCCTCCCTTGATGATGTGCACGCTCTTCCATGTGACTATTAGGAAATGCAGGTGCAGGGCTTCACAGGGAGAGCGGCAGAAGAGGAGAACGCAGCTGAACAGGATCTGCATCAACAGGACACTGTAGAGTTGGCGGCACAGAAAGAAGATGGACTCCCAAACCAGGAAGTGCTGGATAGCACTTCTATACAGGTAAGAAAATGTATTTTACGGCCAAAATTGAAAATTAATGCATTTAATAAAAGTTAGTAATTAGTATATACTAACACATGCATTTTTTTTTCAATTTTGGCCAGAGTGTCCCTTTAAGGTTGATGCTGCACAAGATGTTTCCACCCCAAGACTTAGAAGCAAGTTGGAGCTTTCTTTGGCACTGTGGGATATTACATAATATTTGTCAATAACATTACAACCATAATCTCCTCATTGAAATATCTAATCAAATGGTTGGAAGCGTAATAGTAAAATGGAGACATGAAGCAAAAGTGGCTTTTTGGGAAATTAATGGGTCTGGATGCAGTTTTTTTTTTTAAGAGGTGAATAGGAAAGAGCACCCAGTAATGTATTTTAGCATATTAGGCATTTTGCTTGCATTTTTTACGAGCATGGTGAGTTTTCATGATGTAGGAGCCTGAGACTGTATGAAACCTGGTATAATATCTACTTCTGAGTAATGGAAAAGCAACTAAAAGGAGATGTCCCCACAAGGCTTCCTGGGTTCTATCTCGGTAAGAATGGATCTGAACTGTGATTGCTATGTTTGAGAAGAAAAGTTGTTTTTGGCTACAAGATTCAAAAAGCCCATCTGCTTTCTGCTTACAATCCCCAGAAGGGGCACTGCCATTTGAATAATTGCTTGCTTGGCTCTTTTTATTTTTGAGAAAATCAGTGTTTAAGACCCATTTTGCTATTCTTTTTTTTTTTTTTTTTTAATACAATATTGACTGATGTGTAAAAAATGTTAGTAATTCCTATTTGTGATCTTTAATTTTACTAACACTGATAAAAAAGATGCAACACTGGTAACATTTTGTGTGCAAACTGGTCATTTGTTCAAAAAAGGAGCTACTTTTAAGGATGGATAGGTGTTATTTTTACTGCCCTTTTTAAATATTTTTTTTATATAGTGATAAAACCATTTGATACATTTCCCCCTAAGAATGTGCACTTGAACAAGGAATCATTTCATGCATTATAGCTACCAATCACACAACCATATACTAGGAACAGCTCTAAAATGGAAAAACTTTTTGTTCCTTAACAAAAGTGTACCTTGCAAAGTCCACAAATTGCAGATCTGAATTCAGTCATATCTAACCACCAATTAGAAGAATCACCTCCAATCCCATGGCATTGAGGGAGGTGAAGTTGACATATTTTTCCTGTATTAGCCAGGAAAGCTCCTGGTGCAATTTCCTCTGTTTCCCTTAGCTTTTATGGTCTCAAACCTTTCTGTGGCCCCCTCTTCCCACCTCTCTGTGCTATATTTTCATCCTACTTCCTCTATGCCCCCTCACCTCTTTCCCCTTCTATCTTTCCTTCCTCAATCTGCAATGGTACTTATCTGTTGGCAGGTTGGAAGAAACCATCAAAAGTAAGCTACCCCCATTCAATGTAGCACAGTCTTACTGGTGCAGTGAGGCTGCGCTAGTCCTCTAATCTGTGATACAAACAGCATGTCCACACAGGAACGCCTTGCCACACAATGGTAAAAGGGACTAATCCCACATTTATTTGGCCAGTGTACATCTCAACATTTTTGGGTTACATTCACCATGCTCCTGACATTGGAAGAAACTCCATTGCTGGTGAAGAAGCTCTCCAGATATTGAATAGCAATGTCAGGAGAAAAGGAAAAGTTTGGTGGAAACCTATCACCCATAGCAGCTTGCAATCTTTGAGTTCTCAAATCCTCCATTTCATTCTCTTTGTCTCCATCCTCCCCATCTCCCTATTTCCTGGCTTTTCTCCTTCCATCTTCCTTTCTTAATACTTCTTCCATTATCCTGTCTCTTTCCCCTTTGATTGCACATTGCATTACATCAGAGTCACAGAGAGCATTTTATCTTCTGCATCTACAAAGACTTTCCCCTGAGCGTGGCTCAGTGCCTTTTGTATTGTGCCTCTGGACAGGAGACAGCAATATAATTTTGCTGGTACTTTTTATTGCATTTGGAGCATATTGTAGGTCATTTTGCATTGTATCTAATGATATTTTATAGAGTCTTTAGAACTAAGGCAGGGTTCAGACTAGCTGCTCTTTAAAAAATAAAAAAAAGCGTGCCCTGAAAATATGCTGGCACATTCAGACCGGTGAATTTTCAGGACACGCATTTCAATAGGTACTTACGAGACACTGTATAACTGCTGCTTCTGCATTCCCAGCTGTTCTTATCCCATCGCATTGTTTGCGTCACATTCCTATGCTCCCTAAAAACGTGACATTAAGAGTCCTGATAGCATTCTGGTGCATGGACACACCACTGTGACTGGATCAGGTAAATATAGTGTGGGTTTGGGGTAGGTTTTTTTTTTTAATGCAGCACTTATAAGCACTAGTGTGAACCCAGCCTTAGTGTGTCTAATGGCACATTTTACTGTGATTGGAATTGCTCTTTTAACAACTGTACTGGTTCTGCTGAACAATGTCTAATGTAATTGATTATCTGCAGGTCTGTAAGTAAATTATTGTGGCAATGTTTAATATAGTTGATTACCTGCATAGTTTACATTTAATAAAATCAGCATATGTTGTCTAGATTTAGCACATCTGAGCAGTAATGACTGGCTACAAAAATGTGTGTGGACATGCAGGAACAGGTAAGAAATACTTCTACTGAATGTACTATACTACTGCTGTTCTTTAAATAGTAGTGTATAAAAGGGGTGGGGCATAGGCTGTAACCTTTGTTTAAACATTAGTTTTCCCTGACCTTGCTTTTAAATTCTGGTAATGTCATATAGACAAATTAATCGCCAAAGCTGAAAGTTTCACAATACTATGCAAGAGATACTGTATAAATCCCTCTGAACAAAATAAATTAACAATAAAAGTTAAATGTATACATTATAATGCATATGCACAAATATTATTTTAAAATCAACTTTGATTTTATTACATTTACAAAAATACAACTGACAGACAGGCACTCTAACCCCTGGAACAATGAGAAGTTGATTAAGAAAATAAAATGCAGATTACCTCTTAGGCTAGGTTCATACTAGTACATTATGCACAGCACATCATACGCTAGTGTGAAAAAAAATACGGCTCAATGAAAGCAGATAGTACTCACCTAGTTCCGGACACATTGGTGTATGATGCGCATACAAGGGTCCGGAACGCTGTGTGTCGCATTTTGGCCGGCGTATGATACACCAAGCACAAAATGCGACCACATAGGAAGTGCTGTGAATGCCAAGGGAAAGTTCACACTGTTGCTGGCAAGTACAATAGAAAATACACTTGGTGTATTTTTTAATTTTTTTTTTTACACTAGCGTATGACGAGCTGTGCATCATACGCTAGTGTAAACCTAGCCTAACTGTGCCTACTCACATCTTACCTGAGATTACTGCATTCATTTAATCAGAGAACAATAGACTTTCAACTCACCTACTGCTCCTAAATCTTACTATGCTACATTCTTTTTGTACTTTACTTTGTTTTGTATTTTTGATGCAACAATCCTGTTAATACTGCCCTATTTACATCAGCAAGATTTAGTATTTCAGGTACATCAAATACCAACTGGTCCCTTTGACCTTATAGTATTAACCTTTAAAATATAGCAGGAGAAATCAAATTTAACTGTTAAAAAATGTTAAATAATATGTGCAACACACCAATTATCATGCTTCCTTTAATCCTGGAAGCGATTTAATACAGTCTAACTTCCGAATCTCTCATCACCTCTTCCCTCCTGCCCACCACCTAGTCCCATCCTGAGCACGCAAAGCAGCTCTTCGCTCCTCAGGAGAGAAATGCAGTACTGCCAGCAGTGCACTTAGAGTGTGCTGTCTTCCTCTGGGATCTGGCAAGGTCAGAAATCCCAGCAATACATTTTTTAGATATTCCATATTTGCCCCTTCCCTTCTTCTGTCCCGCACAGCCTTTTCCACTTCTTCCCGCAAGCTATTTGCTTCCTCATTTTGCTCTGCCAACTTCTCCTGCATACTTTGCAATTCTGCTTCCAGTTCATGCTTTCTACGTCGCAGGTTCACGATCTCTGCTTCTTTACGTGAAACCTGCTCTGCATACACTATGAATGTTGAGGAGCCACTTGGAAAGAGCTCTAGACCATTGCCAATTGATTCTGTGTTTGGAAGGAAGACTCCAGTGGGGATCTTTGTTTCCCGTAATTTCTCAAGTTCTTGCTCCTTTTCTGCTAAAACAGATAGCACACGCTCCTTATGCTGCCGCTGGTCCTCTTCCATTCGTGCCATATTATCTCTGCTTTCTCTGCGCACAGCTTCTATCTCTTGACGGTGGGACTGGATAAGAATTGCTATCTGTTTCTGTGCAGCTTCCATTTCAGTTTTGTGTTGGCTTTCTGCCTCTTCAGCTGAGAGCCTCAATAAAAGACACCGTTCTTTTAGTTCTGCCATCTGCTTTTTACCAGCTTCCAACTCTCCATCCCGAGCACCTTTGGTTCTCAGTACCCCCTGTGCGCGTGCTTTATATCGCTCAAACTCCTCCTTAAGTTGTTGAAGCTCTTGCTGATAAAAAATAGCAGATGTATTTTGTTCTGAGCTCTCTCCACATTCCTCCCCTTTATTAGATGTAAGAGACATTTCAGATGTTGTGTGCAAGGAACATGATAGTGCAAGGGTCTTGTTCTCTGCTTCAAGTTGAGCTAGTCTATCTCTGAGCTTGCGGATGGTTAGCTGGTCCCTTTGCTTAGATGCTTCTGCTGCACCTAGAAGCTCTGACATATCCGAAACCTGAGACTCAAGGGACTGAAGCCGTCGTTCATCCTGCACAAAACGCTGCATGCTTTGTTGCTCATCCTCCAACCTCTTAAAGAAAAAAAAAATAGAAATAATGTAAATGAGAGATTTTGTAATGCAAGAACCTCTGCTTACAGTAAATTTTATAATATCAGGACAATAGAGTTCCATGGCATCATATGTCTGAGTAATCATCTGCCAGAATGATTTAGGCTTACTTACAACTGAAATATCCAACTAGTAACACATCATCTGCTGCAGAAGTACTATTTAAAGATTGTTTAGTGTAATACATGGAATATCAAAAGTTGGAGATATGCAACATAGTTGTATTACTCCACATCTGTGCCGACCTCCAACTCCCTGCATCTACAAAATAACTACAAACACACAGGATGCTGCAAGTTGCAATAAAATAAGTCATGTGACTTGCAAAATCTGCTCAGAAATATTCATTTTAGAATTATTAATATATGATAATTATTAAAATAACAAATGGGTGTTCAGGAAATGAGAGACTATCTAATGCTAAAATCTGAAACTGTTATGACATTTTCTGAAAAATATGTTGAGTGCTATTAATATACCTTGCGCCTCTCTTCTTGCACAACAGCTGCCATCTCTTCTTTTACTCTTCTTAACTCTTCCTCAAGCATCTGTACTGCTGGGTCAGGCTCTGCTTTCTGTCTCCTTGTCTCCTGCAATTCTTTTTTGAGCTGATCTAGCTCTTTACACAGTTTTCTACTCTGCTCTTCTGCAGCCTCTACCTTTTCTGCCAGCTCTGATTTACCTGCCAACTCTTGCCTTGCTTCCTCTAGGTGGAGTTCAACTTCCTGTCTATTGTCTCTTTCTCCCTGCAGGAGTCGCTGCAGCTCCTTCAGCATTATTGCATGGTCAGTTTGCTCTTGTGCTCGGTCATGCTGTTGGCTGATTAATTTGGCCTTAGTTTCAGTGAGTTGTTCCTGAAGACTCTGAAGTTCCCCTTGCAGAGCAGTTCGCTCCTCCAACATTCTCTGTACCAAATCATCCTTTTCTTGCTTTGCCTTCCTCTTATCTGCTTGATAGGATGCCTCCATTCGAGACTTTTCTTGTGTAACAGTTGCCAGAGCACTGAGGTGAAATAAAAATATCAGATTAGTATCAATATAGAAAATTTTTTTTTTTTTTAATACTGACTCAGTAATCAAGAAGAGTATGTCTACTCTGATATTTAACATAGGCAATAAAAAGTTTTTTACGACTGCTCATCTTGATACTAGAGTACTACTACTCAATGAGGTGCTGAAGCCATCAGAAACCTCTTACATTTCAGGCTCATGCAAAATGCATATTAATTATTGACAGGGACAAAACAATTTTTGGCACTGGTTCTACACTAGGCTAGAATATAAATTTGAAATGAATGAAATATACAATGGGATCAGTGGGATCCATTATTTTCTTATTGATTCCTACACTTTTTATAACAAATTGTATCATTAGCAAATTAACATTTGAGTGAAGGACAGAATATTTCAAATACTTACAGAAATTTTTGCATGTTTTAGTATTTATGCCCCATTTTTGGTTTAATGATAATGTGCATTTAGGATTTTTTTTTTTAAATTCTTTTTATTAATTTTCAAATAAACCAAACAATATAACAAACAGAAAAAACAAACAAATCTTTCCTGAAAATACCATTAAATAACACAGTAATACATCCATTAACCATTTAATACAAATACAAGTCATACTGATATATATCAATAACACCTTAGACATCCTGAAGATAATACATATTTACCTTAACCCAGCGGTTCTCAATTAGTGGGGCGCGCCCCGTAAAGGGGGGCTTGGCAAAATTATCTCCTTCGTTGCTGTCTGTCTGCTGAGCTGACAGCCGGCAATGGAGGAGGGT
>WMED01030707.1:0-10056 GCA_019650415.1 Pipa parva | reverse complement strand
TTTTATTTACGATTTACACAACGTGCCAACTTTTCTGATTTTGGGGTTTGTACTTATAAAGAGTTAAAAATAGAATGGAAGCTAGATGGCATAGGTTCCAGGGGTATATCATTATTGTCATCATTAATATAACAAAAAAAATAAATTAGGATTTAGGTTTAGATTAAAAAATATATCAAAGATTTAAACAGAGATTTAAAAGTATAGAGAGAACAGAAAGTAAAATTGTTAAAGTAACTGAAACAACTTATCAATACATAGTTCATATTTGTGCCACTACTGAAAATTACTTTTGTCCTTTTAAAATCTCCAATAAATTGGTTTACATCAACACAACTCTAGATTTTATGGACCTTCTTATTGTCTGGGCTAATCTAAAAAATGAATGACACAAATTGTACAAATAATTAGTCTCGGATTCTCTGAGTCCAAAATGTCCAGTGTGATTATTACCTATAACAGTAACATAGTGAAATAATATTCCAGTAGGTTTGCTCTCCTTCCAACTGCAATTATAGCATAATAGAGATATTATATAAAGAAACATAGATGATATTTTTTTATTCATACTACATGTTTTGAGATCATAAGGCTCTTTATCAAATGTACAACATTTGCAAGGGCAAAAGTTATTAAACTCGGAAAGACTGTCTTTCCGAGTTTACCGAGAGAAATCTTGCACTGATTTCTCAAGATCGAGTTTTTCAATCTCGATTTTTCAAAAATTTTTTATGGAAAAGTAGCCATACTTGACATTAGTAGCATGGCTACCTTTCCATCGAAAAATTTTGTAAAATCGGAATGGAAAAACTCGATCTCAAGATTTTGAAAAAAATCTCACAAGAACAACTCAAGATTTCTCTCCGTAGGCTCGGAAAAACCCAGAGCATTCTTCCCGAATTAATAAATTTCGCCCTTAAATGCAGACTATGAATTTAATGTGAAATAAATCCCTCCTCCACAGGCATCAATGGTGAAACAGTTTGTAGGCTTTGAAAAATCCAAAATCCATAATCAACTGCACTGTTTTTTTCTATCAATATTTATTTTATTTACCAATAATTTAAATTGACATGTTTAATCATCTGCATCATATTATATAGTTATAGTTAGCTGTGTATTAACTCACAATTTTCATTTTTACATTTGTGTTTTTCATTGTTCAGATATGGCTGCAAACAACTATTATGCTGGGGGAGGAATAGCAACTGCAACAGGTGTATTGACAAGTGCAGCAGCAGGTGGTTTTGGAGCTGCAGGCACAACTGTAGCAAGCAGTAGATTTGCTGGAACTGGTATGGGCACACATGGATTTTCTGGAGAAAGTAATGCCGCTGGTTCATTAACTGGAGCTTTGTCTATACCATACAAAGAAGGTGGCACTATAAACACAGCCTTTGTGGAAAACTACTTTGTTGAGGTATGAAACAAAATCCCAAAGAACCAATTAAAATATTATATATATATATATATATGCGCAAGGCCTCAAGTAATACAATATATATATTGTATATATACGTATATTGTATTACTTGAGGCCTTAGTTTAGAAGCTGTGACATCTCACTGATTCTGGTCAGAGGTTCTGATAACTTAATACTTCTTATACTGAAAGCCACTGGTTAGCACTTACCATTACTAAAACACTTTTATCAAAACAATTATTACATTATTATTTAATTTAATTATTATTATTACTCTAAAATAGTTCCAAGAAATATTCTGTTCCCTGTTCATGCATGTTATATAATGCCTGTAATTCTTCTCTAATTCTTTTCTTTTAAAAAAAAAAAATGTATTAATACTTATATTTGGATTGTAATCATTGTTTTATTTTAGAAAGCTGATGCTTATGCCAATGAGGACGAAAGCCGACCAGCAAATGATTGTCTTTTAATTTATGATAATGAAGGTCTGGGTAGCCCTGTTGGATCTATCGGATGCTGCAGTTTTATTGACGATGAACTGGATGACACCTACTTGGACAATTTAGGGACAAAATTTAAAACCCTGGCTGAAATATGTTTGGGTAAAGAAATTGAATCACTGCCACATAGTAGGGAACCAAAAGTAATTCCTAACATCCCCACAACTGAAACTAACACTAGGTTTTTGTTAGAAGATGCTGTCAGTGAAAGGCCATTTGTCCCCATTAATACATCTTCATATGTAAGCGAAAGTTCATTTTCCAACCTGCAACCAGTTAGACCTGTTCCTGAACCATTAATTCCTACTAACATTGTGGTTACTGAAACTTATACTAGTCCCCCCATGAAACCTACTTCAATTACAGTTGATCCACTTGTTCAGCCTAGTATTCTGGTAACAGAAAGAGTAGTTGGCCCTCATTCTGGCGTAAGAGGAGGGTTGCCCGAGATTCTTGATGGCTCAAATGTTATAGTTACAGAAAGAGTTATGCGCCCTGCTTCCGGAGTGCATGATATGGTAGATTTTGCGAATATATCAGACAGCTCAAATGTTGTACTAAGGGAGAGAGTGATTGCACCTAACAGTGCAAGACTATCTAATTCATTTAACATCCCAGATTTAGGTGATGGGCAGAATGTTGTCGTTACTGAAAGGCTTATACAGCCAGTCTCAAATGTTCAAGGGACTTTAAGCTTCCCCTCTGAAATCAGAGATGGACAGAATGTTCTTGTTACAGAAAGGCTGATAAAACCAGCATCTAATGTTCCAAGCAGCATAAGCGTTCACCCTAATTTATCAGGTACACAGAATGTAATTGTGACAGAGAAAACAATACGATCTGGCCCAAGTAACCAAAGTCATGTGCTTAGCACTGAACCCTTTCTCACCCAGACTATTGGATCTACTGTTCCAAGCAATTTAAATATTCGCCCTGAACTGACTGGCACCCAAAATGTTATTGTCACAGAAAAAACAGTGCGATCTAGCCCAGTTGTGCAAAGACATATGCTCAGCACTGAACCTTTGTTAACACAGACCACTGGATCTTCTTCTCCTAGCCTAACCCGTAGTAAGGTGACTAAATACAGCACTGTACAATATACCAAGTAATAAGTCAATCACAATACGGTATAGCTATAAAATCTAGACAAAACAACATAAACATTGTAGGGCTATTGTTAGATGGTCGGTATTACAACAACTTTGTATAGCAAATCTTATTACATTCTACTGACTTATGTACAGAAGAGATAGTAAATAAGACCAAGGGGGTAATTCACTATCCTCCGAAGTGAGGTGTGTAGTGTTCGCCTCACTTCAGAATGACGGATATGCGCTCGCTGATGTACTGCACGCGGACATCAGCGAGCACATATCCGTCATTCTGAAATGAGGCGAACACTACGCACCTCACTTCGGAGGATAGTGAATTACCCCCCAAGATGTTTTTTACGTTTAGGTGCAATCATCTTAGCGGTTTCTTTTTCCTACTGCCCAACTAATGTTGATTGTGTGTTATGGGTTTGTATATTCAGTATTCCCAATAAAATCAAAATGTAGTCTGTCCTATTTTTACGTTAGGTATAGTCATTTCTTTACAGTCTCTTTCTTCTGCTTGCTTTCTTAAATAAGTCTGCACATTTTTTTAGAATCTTATTTATTCAGGCTATGCAACTTTAGCTGAAAATATGATATTTAATGGGATGCTCACCAAGAATAGAACTTGGCGAATTCATCAACAGGGGCAATCTTAAAGGAGGTCTAGTAACCTATAGCAACCATTTACTGGTAGAGGGAAACTAGAATTCTGAAAGCCAACTGCTGATTGGTTGCCATGGGTTAGAAGACGTTTCTTGCATGATTGCCCCTGTTGTTAAATTCCGCTGTTAGTATGTTATACATTAAAGAATTTGAAGACAATTTGCAATTGGTCTTCATCTGCAGTTTAGCAGGAAAACTGGTATTCCTTGCAAGAATCTGTTATCAACTAGCTTTAGGTGTCAAGACATAAAATACATAAAAAGGCATAGAGTCTGAAATATATTATAAGCAAATTATAAATAAAAAAAATCATTTTCCAATTGAATTCAATATACAGAGAAGAAAAGGCTAACACAGAAAGGCAAATACTTAAAAATAATTACAAATTAAAGACCAAGTGCAAATTGTTGTAAATTCCACATTATGTAAAGTTTAAGGCCCTCATTCACCATAGTGTGAAGTGAGCCGCAAAGCGTTCTGCTCACTTCGCACTTGGTGTTATGCGCATGCTGATGTCCTGTGCGCGGACATCAGCATGCGCATTAAAGGGATTCCCCTCCTGGCGAGAGCACTCGAGTCTCTTTGCCGGGAGGGGAATCCCTTTAATGCGCATGCTGATGTCCGCATGCAGGACATCAGCATGCGCATAATACCATTTGCGAAGTGAGCCGAATGCTTCGCGGCTCACTTCACACTATGGTGAATTAGGGCCTAAATGTATTGGTTTAAAATGTACTAGTTTATTTACATTCAGGTGACAAATCTCTTTAAATATATTGATATCATTATCATTATTAATACTACTGCCCATAAATAGAAACAATGGAGTTTTGTATTTTATTTTTGTACAAAATATAAATGTAATCTGTTAGATAGGTCTGTACATACAAAATATGTTTCAAAAGCAAACAATGCTGTCAAAACACCTAGCCTTTTGTGACATCTTGTTTTCGCTATAAAAATGTCCACAGTGCATAAAGTTTTCAGCTCTCATCTGTGCATTGCATTGCAGATAAATTGGAGTATGAATGTTCACAGAAATATTGTATGTTAAAATATAAAACTGGTTAACTAATTAAGTTTTTTTTAAAAAAGATACTATGTACAGATAGAGCACATTGCATCCTTTGCCAAAGATAGCCACACCCTTCTCCCTGATTAAATGAATGGTGTGCTGTCTGCAGCAATAAATGGACTGCTGCATTCAAGTCTGCTCCATCTGTATTTCATGCCATATACATTGTTTTTTGCTTTTGTATATAGTGCCTTATTTGACTTTATTTCATATCATAAAATCTAATTGGAAAATAATCTATTTTTAAAGAAACTAGCATTTTGGTTATTTATTTTTAAATAGCAGCAATGACAACAGGCTAGTTAATGACTCAAATTCACAATTCAGACAATGGATATATATGATTTTTCCCTAGGTGTGGTCATTTCATTATAATTTTCCAGGTGCGAGTTCAAATAATAAGGCATGTTTATTACCTACAATAATGGTAATGTACCATTATGAATGGACCAATTACTGTTAATTTATCTTAAGGTGTTCCTATATGTACAGATGGCATGCTGATAAAATCTGATACAGATAAAAGCAAGTCAATATTATTATTAAAGTTGTCATATGCAAATGAATCATTTTATTTCAGCTTTCAGAAAGTCTATTTTGTATTGAACACACCTGGCATTGTGTTTAAAACAATGCTGTTTAATTTCTGATGTATGATCTAGTGTTGTTTTAGTAAATCATTGCGTAAACTCATCTCAGCTCAACCCACCAGCTTTGACTGCATGTGGTATCACCTAGTGCCTCTGCATTCTGCACACTGACACTGAATTTTGTAACTACTGAAAGTAAAACTAAAAGCTTTTTCTCTCTAAGCGTAATTCTGAAGGAGAGTGGTGAAACATTTACTGATTTGCTTCTTCATGTGTCCTGCTCATCTCCACATTTCTGGTCTTCTCCTTGCAGACTATGATCCTCTTCATTTCCTGCTTCCTCTTGAAAATTTTGTGAGCAGAGCAAGTGCAGAAGCAGAATTCTGATGTACTACTGCTTCTATGCTTGCTCTGCTTGCCAAGTTTCAGGAAGAAGCAGGAAATTAGAAGCTTGCAGGAAGAAGACTAATGTGCAGTGTTGAAACAAGCAGGAGGCAGCACTGAAGTGCAGAAGCACATCGGTACGTTCAGAATCATCCCTAGTTAAGCTAGAGTGCATTTGAAAGGCTCATTGAAACCAAAGACACTGAGCATGACTCAATGGGCACATGTACTGCGTTTTCTTTTCTAGTGAAACTGTAAATTTTCAGTGACATTTTTTATTATACATTTTCTTATTTATGCATTAGCAATGGCACAACTAACATGTGTTGTGCCAGTATATTCTTAAAAATTGATATTACAATGATATAAAACACAGCCAAAGTGTCTGTTGCTGCTTTAAAGATAAAGAACCTATTTTTTTAAAAAGATCAGTAAGACCAAAACTGAAAATGGCTCATATGCTTTCACAGTTACTATACATTCAGTCTGTATTTACAAAAAAATGTAAATTGTGCATAGCACATATGATACTTAAATATTTAGTTTTAATAAATTGGGCTTTTTGAATGATTTCGTGGAAATGTATTATTATCATGAGACTGTGTGAGGTCTGATAACAAACACATACAACATGGCTGCTATCAGTAAAGATAAAAATAGAAAGAAACAAAAAAGAATTCTTTCAATTTCAAAGATAAGTGCTGTATTTGTGCCATTCCAATCCAAATGGGAATTCAAGCAAACTGGGGGTTATTCATCAAAGTCCGAACCATCTCATATATGCCCGTATTCATGTCCAATCTCTGATGTGACAAATTTGTGACCAATTCTGACGCTTACTCCAGTCGTGGGCTTACAGAGCCCTTTGCATCATTTTGCGTGCGCGTGCGCAGGTAATTTGGCTATTCAGCATGCGACAGACTCTGTCAAAGGAGCGGATTCTGCAGAACGTACTGATCCAAATTCACCTGTTTACCTTCACCACAAAAAAAGTGGCGAGTTGAGGGGTTTGATGGCAGGGCTCCAGTGTTGCATAAGGCGACTATTTATTCAAAAGCGACAATGGCGACTGTGACTAAATTAGTCTACTACTAAACATGAACTAGGCACAAGGTGACATATAAAAATAACTATTTTTCACATATATATTTAGTGAGATCTGATGAGACTGACATCACTGCCCTTCACTGGAGGAGTTATCCTCACTCCTCATGACTTCTCATCCTACTATTCTGCGACTGACTACAACGCACGACGCATGTGACAGCTTCTGTCACTCTCCACTGCTTAATGAATAAGGGGAAGTGAATTCACCACTTCCTAATCATACTGATGTGATCAGACGCATAGTCACTATGCAAGGTGAATTCGCACTTTGATGAATAACCCCCAAAATCTTTAGAAATAAATTATTGCATCATGCATAAAAGAATATATTAAATATCATTTAAGGATTCTATCACTTTCTAGATCCCAAAATAAAATATTCGTATAGTGTTTGTTTTCATTCTCAAAAGCAGAACACTATACCTAACAGTACGAGTTCCCATTGAATAGTGTGTAGTTCTTCACTTGTCAACAAAAATATTTTGTATCTGCCGCAGATATCAGCAACATGTCTGTATGAATAAATCCATCAGTATCTATATGCGTCCCAAATCTTATTGCAATGTAATGTTGGCTGTAAAAGATCTGCATACAACAGGAATCTGCGCTTATTAATGCTTTATGTTTGGGTATGGTGAATATTTTTTTCCACAAAATTAACGAGAACATTTAAATAAAAATGATTTTTGATCAGATTCCAATCCTGCTGTTTTAAGTTGCATCATTCAAATCTGTGTTAATTATAAAGATTTAAGAGAAATTATTCATAATGTTTTTGCCTAATTTGGCATTCCTTTATTTTTTACATTATTTGCCACAAAGTGTTCCAATGCTGCTTTAAAACATCTCAAAGTAGTATTAAAGCAGGTTAACATTTTTCCAACGGTTAAACTTTGCTCATACTGACTAAGCACAGTTGTTTTAAACTGAATATTAGAAGATGGGTGTGTATGTGTGTGTATTTGTGGATATGCAGGTATATGTGAGTGCGCTGGCATGTTTTGTTTTGCTTTCTTTCAGAAAAATAGTTACATTCAGTTCAATATTATGTAACATAATAAATTACCTGGCAAAGGGAGGTTGCTGCCCCCCAAAATGTAGTGTCTGTTTTCCTGATATCTACACAGTGGTAAGTAAAATATGGTTATAGGCCACTCATTTTGTGTGTGCATCTTCCTATTTTTTACCTTTGTAAATTACAACTTCAAACTCCCACCCTGAGGATACTGCAAGTTGTAGTTATTTAACAGCTTGGCCATTTGAAGTTGCTTCTCTTATTTTAGAGTGTGACAGTGTATGTGAAAGTTTCCAGTTTCTTTATTTTTTAGGTGATATTATCTATTAGCTAGAAAGCTTTATGAGAAGTAACCTTGTTAAAAAAAAAAGTTCCACCAATATCTCTTTCACATAGTCTTGCCTTCCATTTCTCACGTGTAAACAATACCCCGCTTGTAAACAGTGCTTCTCTGCCTATTGATTTCGGCTTATAAATCTTGGCATTCAATTCCCTACATTTTTATGTCCTCTATTGTGAAATGTACCTCCCTTCGTAGGACCTTGCACAAAATGACCTCCAAACTAATATTTCAGAAATCCCCATGTTACATTTACAAGTGCATACAATTAAAACATTAGTTACATAAAACAATATATAATTCATTTACCACAAAATATTTCCTTTTTTTTTTTTTATATATTTTTTATTCTAATGAGAACCATATAAAAAGGCACATATTAAAACTGTTCTAAAACTACTGTGTTTTTAGCAGCACTGGGATATCATTGAGGCACATTCTATGGAGGTCACAAGTCATTCTCTGCGACTGTCCATCTCATTAGATCAAACAAAATAAGATAAACATCCCATTATGTGCTTGATATTGTGTAAACCTCTAGTAGTCTCAGTTTTGGGCACAGGATTCCCCTCTGCTAATTCATTTTGCAAGCATTTGCGGGAATTAAAAAAAAACACCTTTTGTAGTTCCATTAAAGTAATGTGTCTGAAGCCTTTCCTTCGGGCTCACCAATGGTGTATGTTTTGTGGAGTTTATACAAAACATTTAATATGTATTAATATGGAATTTATAAAGAAAAATGTGTTTAATTAGCAGAATTTTCTCTCAATACTCACCTAAAAACACTCAGGTCCAGAAATATGTCACAATATACACAAACAATATAAATGGAGAAAACTGTTTTGACCCAGAAACTTGTAATCTCTCACCAGCAGTTACTGAAGTAGGGATAATATTTACAAAGGGAAAACTTCATCATTTCACCAATGTAGACATCCAGATCTGGCAGATTCATCCTTTCAATCCAACGATGTTAAAGTAAACTAGGCTTACTGGCCAGCCATGTACAGTAACAGGATACCTTAACTAATATTCAATTAATCTTTAATTGCTGGAGAAATACAGGCAGTATGTAATTATACACAGGGCATCTGAACTGGCTTGACTGAACTTAAATGGGTAAAAAATAAAATTTTTTCTGTATTATAAAATCAAGTTGTGTTAGTTGGTGGGATTAACAGATTTTTATTTGGAAATTAACCCTTCCAAAAGGAAAGAAGCAGGTATGCTAATTTTATCATGCAAAACATGGTGAGATCTACGGCAGCCCACCCACTTAGTTTTCAGGGTTTCATATTTTGAATAGTATTAGTTTACAAGATATATTAAAATAAATTGAAGCAAAAAATGTTATCTATTGACATTGTTGAAAAGCCACTTTACGGTAATATTTGAATTGGAATTTATCATGATATATCCAAGAAACAACATGGCAGCTCGCCCTCACTTTAATAAATGCCAATATAGGGTTTGACCTTTGGTCAAGTTTAATAAATCGAATTAAATAACTATCTGGTTTCTGTGGAGTGTCTCCTCTTAATGATTTATTTTTCTAGTGTATTGATTTTCATTTAAGGTGACATAATTTAACAGATTTGTTTTTTTTTCTATGCAAAAAATGTAATAATTCTACTATAGTCATATAAATATGTTTCTACAACACAACATAAATGTACATATCTTATTCAAAGGATTGTTGTGATGTACACCACATTTACTATATACTGTACAATATTGGATTAAACCAGTTATTACATTTACAATTATATTGTACAAAACCCCCACCAGTTACTTATTATTTACAGTGGTGAAAAAAAGTATTTAGTCAGTCACCAATAGTGCAAGTTCCACCACTT
>WMED01030706.1:0-10056 GCA_019650415.1 Pipa parva | reverse complement strand
TCATACGAAATAAGAATTGAATTTTTGGATTCTGTCTGCTTTGACTGGATTATAGTGGCTATTGCTTTACGTATGTTTGTAATTGAGTGTCTTGATTTGATAAATCCTGTTTGTGTTTCGTCTAGAGTTCTTTTTAATATTGGTTGTAATCTATGTGCACTTTTTAAAGATTATTGGCAATTGATTTTTATATTTTGATATTATATTTGGAGAACCTATTTAAACATGACAGGAATGTTTACTGTAAAGGCCACAAATTCTTATGAGATTTCATAAAAACAAAACAACATAAGTGAAAATGTGTATTTAAGCATGTTTCTAGGTCCAGGCAGGGCTGCAAAGCACTGAGCAGTATAAAAAGAGAACTAAAGTGCTTGTTAATCAAGTGGTGATTCATCTCGGGGCTAGTTATACTTACCGATTGCTGCTCTTGATGTCTATTGCTGAACCTGTTAGCAAATTTTTTTTTCAGGTTCCAGTATTACAATTTCCTGTGCAAGGTAATGACTCCTCTTCTATATAGCACAGAAGTGGTATTAGGTCCCAATGCATCTTCTGCACTTGCTCACACCAGCAGTGAAAAAAGAAAGACTGGAAGTGCTGGGGTTTGTGATGCTGAAACCTGCAAAAAGGACATTGACTGAAAGAAGAAGCAGGAGGAATTGAGGGAATAAGGGCAGTGATAAGTAACTCAAGATGAATCACCCCTAGATTAACAAGCACTTTATTTGCAGTGATACCTTTTACTGACTAATGTAACAGACTGAAATTGCAAGCTATATATGTGTCCCAATAATATACACTGAACAGTAACTAATTATGAGCAGTTATTAAACTATCTTCTGGTGCTGATGGTTGCGGCTGCTGGTGGTGGTGGTCCTGGGGGGGTGGGGGGATGGGTGGCCGCTGGTGGTTTGCCCAGGGCGTAAATGTAGCCAGAACCGCCTCTGATTGTAATGATCCCTTAATGTGACAGATTATTTTCTGGCTTAAGCTATCCTTCGAAAGGAAATAATTATTTTGCTATGTGCGGCAGTGTGGTGACTCAGTGCTGCACCGGATTCTGGGTTCAATTCCACCTGGACTTCATCGGCATTGAGTTTGTATGTTCTCCCCACACCAATGTGGGTTTCCTCCCAGAATGCAAAAAAGCAATTACTTTAGTTTGATTAGTGCTTATCTCCTATTGCTTTCTCTGGGCTCTGATCACTACAGTTACAATACACAGGATTGTATCACTGCAATGTCTCTCAGTATCCTAATAGTATTAAACCACCAGTTTCATTAGACAGCTTTCAGTGGCATGGCAGCTCTGTATTACCAGCCTCTGGTGCTCTACATATATTATCACCAGGGCAAAACTGCCATGACTGCTGCAGCACTAACCAGGAAATAATCCTGCAATTCTTCATTTATATGTGCTATTTGTAAGCACTTGCCTCTTCTGTGAAATGAATTACGCTTACCAGTTACCAATCTGAAATTAATAAAGGTTTCTATTGCTTCTTTGGTTCAGTCAAACAAGGGCAGCCCATGATAAATTGTAAATTACTACAAGCAAGCTTTTTAACATGTTGAGATTTAAAAAGGCCACTAGATGGCAGTATACATTTATTATAATCTAAAAGATTAATAGGGCAAAATTTATTAAACTTGAAAAGGCCAATTTGAGTTTATCCTCGGTAGATCTCAGCTGCTTGATTAGTAAAAATTGATCGATATTTTTCAGTAGATTTCTACCGATTGAAACTTTTCAATTGAGTTTTTTTTTATCAGATTTTTCGATGGAAAGGTACCCATACTTTACATTAGTAGTTTACATTATTAGTATAGATACCTTTTCATCAAGAAACTCGATCGAAAAGTTTAAATCGGTAAAAATCGATTGAAAAATATTGATCAAACAGCCGAGATCTACAGGGAATAAACTTGAAAAGGCTGATTTTTCATAATCAGCCCTGCAGTGTACATATGTATATGTCTTTGACTTTGTAGAGTAATAGTAAATGCCTTCCACTATACCGAAAAAAAAAAAAGCACTGAACAGCACATAGTGCACCAGGTATATAAGCCTATAAAACAAAAGCAACTAAAAGAATTCATGCAAGCTGAGATTTTAGCAGAGCTCTGTATCAAAGATGTATCGTTTTCAAAAGTGTTTCCTGAATTCCAAATGCTGTAGAACTATGCAAGACTACAACTCCCAGAGTTCCTTTAGTTAGTAGAAGGAAGATAAAAGTATTGCCGGTCCAATATATTCAGACGTGCGATGCCCAGCCTCTCCGGCTCTATTCTGTCAACCTTTATTTGTATGGCCAATGATACACACAGTGATTTGACCATGGCAGTACTGGTGACTGCTGATGTCAAAGCATTATTAAAATGAGGTTGTGTGAAAAGAAAATATAACTATTTCCTTTATAGCAGTGATGTGGTTTTTGACATAGTCCTCATTGAAATCAATTTTAGCTGTCACCGCTTCATTTTAATATGGCATTGACCGTGGCAGCCACTGCTGTGGTCAAAATGCCTCATGTGCCATTGCCCTAAGTCCACATATGTAGCTGTCAGGAAGCGATTAATCATGCAGCTAGCAAACAGTCCTATTTCTCTGATGAACTGGAGTTGGATTATTTTGTAGCTTTGTGCATAAACAAATTGATCACAGTACTAAAACCAGGGAGTTCCCCTGGCATTTTGCCTTGGCACAGCTACCTGGATGTGGCTCTGTAAAGATATACGGTAGTTGATTCACAGTATTTATATCTTATCACTAAGCAAACAATGTAATGCTTAAGCCAAGGAAGGCATATATTAAACAGTTTGTGACACTGTAACAAAATGTAAAGGGTTGATTACAAAACCTAGCTATTTAATAGCATGAATAACATCAACCACACCAGGATTATTGCCAAGAGAGTTACACAAAGCAATATAAACAAAAATGAAAGAGTCCCACATGCTATCACACAATTGTTATATGATACAGCCTAATTCATTTCTAACTAGTCAATAGATGTCAAACCCTAGTGCTGCCCAGCAACACACTGAATAATGTGCTTGTCAGGGATTACTAGGGGTGATAGGAACTGTAGTTTAACAACAGACTTACCAGCTTCTTCAGGACTAGAAGTTTGCCCCCTCTTCTTGTTCCCATTTGTTCTTTCTTTCTTTTTGGTTTTCTTCTTGTATTTGTCAGTGGGCAATGAACCCGCTCTACCAACCTGCTTGCCATGCTTGGCTTTCACTTGCTGTTCTAAAGCCTCCATAGCGACCTGACTTGCTTAAAGTACTTATGAAGAGATGAGGCAGTGTTGTTACCTTCCACTCCCTGGTAAGCTGCCCTGACAGCACAATAAAACATGGGAGGGTCAACTGACAAGCTAGTCTGGACAGGTCAAGTGCAGGAAAATAAATGGGAGGGATTTAAGAGTTGAAATAGTAAAGCCTCTTACCTATTCATCAGAATAGCTTTGTGTTTGCTTTCTTTTCTTTCCCTCTCAGCCCTATAGGTGAAGATCTGGCCCTGTCAGTGAACACTGCTTTTCAGGGATAAAAATTCTTCCTGATCCCATACCAGCAATCAAATTGGCTTCAAAGGGGTTTCTTGCCCTCCTCAGGTTCATCATGGAAGTTACAAAAATGGATCAATAGGCAGCTGGCAGCTGCACATGCACAGGTAGCCATGGGCATTCACAAACCAAGGGGAAGGCTGCCAGGCCACAAAATGGGGCTCACTGGGAGTAGTTCTAACTTCTTGATGTGCCCCCCTGTCCTGCCCTATCTATAAGGGAAAGCCGCTACCATCCATTAGGCACATAGGGCAGGACAAAGAGATGCATCAGCTATTTAGGACAACTCCCCGTGCATCACATGGTGCTGATGTCACGCCCACCAGTGTTTATATCTGCGGATGCCTATATAGGTAGCAACGCTCAGATTTTGCGATATGGACAGCGCCACTGCAATGAAATTCTAATCAAAGGATAGAGAGTTGCAGCATGCTAGAAGCACAAATTTATTTACATTTAGCACAACAGTGTCCTACTTTTGACATTTAAATCACTTCACTCTGTTGCCCCTCCCTACATATCTTCCGTTGTTTGCTCGTATTTGCCTAGCCATCAACTCCGCTCTTCACAAGGAAACTTTCATGAACCACTCACTAAGACTGCCCATTCTCATGTTAAACCCTTCTTTCCTGCTGCCCCTTATTTCTGGAATTCTATACCCCTCTACCTCTGCCATCCATCAATATCTTCAAATCTACATTAAAATATTACCTCTTGGAGCACTAGCACTGGTTTTCATGTCCATATTTTATCTTTAAGCAACTATTTATTATATTTTGTATTGATTTTCTTATTTAATTGGCACTTATAGGCTAATGAACTGATAGGAGGGTAACAAAGGCAGTAGTATAAATCTGTTTATGTAAGTCTTCCTCCTATTTAGATTGTAAGCTCTATGGGGCAGGGACCTCCATCCTCTTGTTTCAGTCATGGCCTGGCACTTACAGTGATGTATTTTCTTGAATATATGCTTGTAATTTACTTCACTTGTTCTCTGTTAAGCACTTTTCCCTTGTTTGTATTATAACTAGATTGTACAGCTATGTATAACCTAGTGGTGCTTTATAAATAAAAATATACATACAAACATACAATATGTTCCAAGCCATGTAAAGGCCCTTTATTAAGTGTATTCATATAACCCAAAACACGTTGTGGTAAATGTCAGTAAATTGTGCTTCTAGCATGATTGAACACTCTATTCTTTGATTATTACTTATGGTATACAGTACATCTAGTTGGGATGTGGAGAATTTTGGAGCCGGAAACCTGAGAGGTCTTTCACTACTCACTAACCTGCTTTGAACTGCAATGAAGTTATAGGATGTTGTTGCCTGTTTGTAAGGGGGTATAGAAAATACATGGTGCCCCTTACCAAATTAATGCTATTATACACCTGATGAAAGGACCATGTCCCTGAAACATGGTGGATTGACTCTGTTCACTAAATAAAGAAGATTAAAACAATTATAAGCAGTGCTGGACTGGGGTTCATGGGTGCAGCAGAAGGTCGCGTCACAAGACATGACCAGCGAGGGAGCAAGTCTCAGCCCTATTGAGCTGGTCTTCTGAGTGGGCCCCCACAGAAGTGCCCCACTTGGAAATTTTATTGGTGTCCTGGTGGGCCAGTCTGATGATGGTTATAAGCATACTCTTCACTTTCCAGATACTGTATTGCCCCAACCCAACCTTTTGCAATACTGTTGTGACCCACAACACCCCCCCATTCCCCATACTGTGCTTCCCCCACAACTCCCTTTCAGTGCTGCTCCCACAACCCCCTCTCACACTATGCTACCCCCACAATACCCCCTCCATACTCCATGCCCTCTGAAGGGGATGGGGTGCTAGCTTGGGGTTCGCCCCCCTCCTTTTCCCTGTCCATACTTACCTCTTCCCTGTCATGGCTCTGTCTATAGCACTTAGTGCTACAGCAATCCTCTTCCCAGTGCTGCCTTTAATTTCTTGTGCACTGATCACAGGAAGTTAAAGGCAGCACTGGAGGCAGGATCACTGTAGCACTAAGTGCTATAACAGACAGGGACAAACACCGAGATAGCGATCCCCCTGCAACGCCACCCTAAGCAGCTGCCTAATGCTTGGCCCTGGCAGGTTGGAATTTGAAGAAAAGAATAGTAAAGACACAAGAAAATCACAGGGACTACAGTGGAATATGCAGACACTAGATTAAAATGGTTTGATTAGTTACCCCTTATCTCTTGTTTTCTGGTAGGCCCCTGATCTCTCTTAAAGGGGATGTGGTAACCGTTATATTATGGGAGATTTGGTATAAACAAACATTTTTTATATAGTTTGTAACAACTATCCTCCCAGGTTCTATGTTGTTCTAGCAGGTTCTATGCTATGAGAGTTCCATTCTACTGTATGTGCTATTAATATTTAGTTTAATGTGCCCCATTTAAATGACCTTTGGTCAACTATCCCAGCTAATGGTTTCACTTTGTAAAATTTCTTTATGTATTCATTCACTGTACGTCCTATTTATCTTGATAATAATTATGAACTATTGTGTAAAATATATATTTAGACACTTGAATCTGTATACAAAGGTAAAATTTTAAAAAAATGCTATTTTAGTTCACATGTTTAAATAATGTTATAATAAACCTATGATGAAAATATGTCCAAGATGTAATCTTTGTTTTCACAATGATTTCCAATTTAAAATTGATATGTTGAGCAAAGCCAATTAACATATTTCCTTTTCACTCTCCAGCTATGAATGAGTTGCCGTGACAACAGGTCTTCTACCATCATATTGTAAATTACACAGACAGAGGAACAGGACTGAATGTAGAATGATGTTTACATCAAATGAATAATTTGTCCTTTTAACAATGCTGAAATCCATTTGCACACCTAAATGGAAAATTGACCCGAAAATACAATTTTAGCAGTTAATGTTTCTTTAAAATTTCAAAAGCAACTTGATTTTTAATAATATGAAAATCTGTATTAAAACAAAACTTTTTTTTTTCTGATTTTAGTTAATTCTTATTATATATACACTGGCAAAGCTTAGCAAGCTGAATAGAAGATGATGAGTTCAGACCACAGTAAGTTTGTGGTTTACATATATCATCCATGTATGATATTGTTTATAATTATTATGAGGAACTGAGACTAGTTGTGGCAAGGGGTTTATGGTTATGGATTTACTTTTTAGATTTCAGTAGTGATTTATTAGAGGGAAACTAAGGAATTATTAGGTTTTATTATATTGACCTGTTTCGCTGAGCCTGTTAAAAGCCTTATATCTAAAATCACACGAGCCATTAAATGATTGTATATATCATAATTGTAGCAAATTTGATCTAGACCACTGAATATTTTTGATGAGAAAGTGAACCACTCAGTTCTCTTGAGGTAGTTTAGTAGGAATATGTAGTCATAATCAGTGGTGTACATATACCAGTAATTGCTAAGTGTCCTCCATACTGTAACCTAGGAAAAAACGACCTGTATCCAGGAGCTGGGTGTGTGTGTGTGGGGGTCCTCTATAATGTGTATGCCTCTCTAATTGATGTAATGCTGCTGTACATCTGTTAAGTGCATGAAATGAGAATTAACCATTAGCTCATAATCTGCCAGCTTTAAGATATACATACACATGTAATTATTTTAGTTATATCAGAAGCAGTATGTCATAATCGTACACAGGGACTTATTCATCAAAGTGAGAATTTGGCTGTCGAAGTGAATTAGCATCACTCTGGGTTGCTATGCACTGAAAGTTGTGAATTTTATTATTTTCCTTATTCACTATAATTTCATAGCAAAGAAGCAGGGGGTTATTGACTAAAGTCTGAATTGTTGCATAAAGGTGTTAATTTGCCCGCTAATGATGGTTTCAAACAACCCGATAAACTGCTACTGTCACAGTTGCGACGCCATAATGGGAATATTGTCCCAGTTGTGACTTTACTATTGTCACGACTTTATTATGGGGATCCGCTGTTTAGTGAATAAGGAGTAGAGAATCAGGGAGTAGCCACCGAAGGGATGAGAATTCAGTTTGACAGTTGAATTCTCACTTTAGTCAATAACCCCCTGCGCAATGCCATCAGTAGTCATCTCCTGTGTAGTGTGGTGTAGTTGGTCGGACAGTAGCAGCCCCTCATCAGCTCCCTAATTAGCCAATAATTTGGCTAGTAAAAACCGATGATCTTGATGAATGAATAAGAGAATTTCCTGTGCGCATGCACACAAAGTGGTACGAATAGCTCCTTAAGCATCCAAACTGGTTGTAAATTTGCCACATGGTGGAGTTTTCGGAATATATGAAGTGATGAATAAATATGAGTTTGGACCTTTACAAGTCTTATCACTGTAGTTTGACATTTAAACTAAGAGCTATATCTTTACAAGATGCTACTTAAAACAATCTATCATATTCTAAATTTTCCAAGACAGTATTATTTGCAATTAATAAAAATGTTGAATTACATGCGGCATCCAAAAACCATTGCAGGTAAATATTTTTTCTAAATTTGATAAACAGTGAGTAAAGATATATACTTTTAATGCACTATTTAATGATATCAGTAAATGTCTAGAAATGCCATGTCCGGCAAACACTTTGGGATTTCCCTTGTTTTTCATTTTAGCCACCCGTATCTGCTTTTTACAAGGTTTGTTACATTGCTTATAGTTACTTATTCAACCACCCATATATTCCAGTTTTAACAGTTATATAACTTGTACCCAATAAATATCTTCTAATACTCCTAAATACCAGTTATCCACCCAGCTGGTTACATTTGTTCTACTTAAACTGTTATTCAAGGTGCCTTGCATGTCACTTATAGGAAAAATTGAAAACAAAATGATAAGATATCACAACAATACCTGTATTAATATTTTGCACATGATGGAAGATTCCCGAAGTGATCTTCACATGAGTTTAATGATTGCACCATACGCTTGGAAACAATGGAGGACCCAGTACAGTTCAGAAAATGCTTTCATCCCTTTAGTTTTCAGTGCATAACAGAATGAGCAAAAGAAAGCCTCAAGCTGACCCTAGTGTAGAAAGCCCTTTCCACCCAAACAAAACAGATTTATTTTATTTTCAGATTTACGTTTACAGTATATTACTATACATACATATATAAATATTTTTACTTGTTTTTTTGAGCTATGGCCATACTGATAGTAGCTATTATTCCCTTAAATTTCTGTCTTTTTTTTTTTTTGCATTTCTCTCCAAAATAATGTTTCTTTATTTTTCTAACTTTGCCTTTAAGCTCGTTTTGGATGCATGTCCCTTTAAGATATTAAGTATATACATCAATGCCACCCACAGACAAGCGAAACACCACAGTTTTGCCAAGTTGAACTTTATGTAAATCATAAACACTTGAAACCACAATCAAGGCTTAATCACACTATAGAGACACACAGCTTTTATATTTCCTCAATTTAAACAAGTGCTGACCCAGTCTGGCGCCACTTCCGTTTTTTTACTAAACTGATTATAAACTTCCGAACGAAGTTACATCCGATTATGTGTCCCACATTAACGTTAAAGCCTAGTACTCCCAATCTGAAACACTCACGTCAGTGGCGCAAGATTGAGCACAGCACGGCTAACATTAGCCTTATCTAAAACTCTTCCTCTAGTAAGTCTAAGACATCTATGCACTCTAAACACATGCAATAATATCATCAACATCAGCAAACTGAACATATGATAGGAATGCACTCGCCAGCTTCTGTCGTAATGTCGCAACCCCAGTCCTGCCTAATGGTGGTCACCCCCAACAGTGCCTGAAAGTCATGCTGGGTGACTTTCCTGAATGCCCTATCTGTTGGTGAACACAGCAGAGCCTGAAAGTCATGTTGGGCCACAGTATCAACCCCCCGACCATTGGCGTCCACGGCAGAGCCTGCAAGTCGTGCTCGTGGCGCAAGTCTTGCACTATGTATAGGTTTATACTCTGTCAGGGTCACTGGGGCGCCCTGAACTAAATAACTGCTTACCGCACATGTCCAGCTCCCATCCGCCGGCAACTCCGACCTGCTGCTTCACTCTGCGGATCAGGGAGTCCACCTCTGACTGCTTCAGCCTCTTGGGAATCTAAATGTTCTCTTGTGTCTTCCAGCAACAAGCTCTCCTCTTTCTTCCTAGCCACACGCTCTTCTCCTTCACTGGCTCTCTCCGACATGCCTCCATGTGTCTCTCTCCTCATAGCACTTTCTGCTTGTCTAATTGGGTCCCCCTGCTAAGCCTGCTAAGGGACTATTCCATCAAGGACAGTCCAGGGGAAGAGGATTAAAAACCTTCTTCCTCCACCTTTTTCCTATTGGATTACAAATTCCCTTTTGGATTACAATTTACCTATTGGAATACAATTGGGATTTACAATTTCCGTATTGGGTTATAATTCCACATTTATAGACTAAGCATTTATAGACTAAATGCTTGATTGAATGTTGCCCAAGGCCATCCAACCCCTTTCTT
>WMED01030705.1:0-10056 GCA_019650415.1 Pipa parva | reverse complement strand
GATAATGCTAGAACATGTTCACGTGCACGTGAGATTTTAAGACAGGGGAGGAGAGCCTGCTTGTAAGGGGCTTTTCTGTAGTGTTTGAGTGGCAGGTCAGGAAGAAAATGGCAGTTTCTATGTTTTCTAATCAGGCTGAGATTGAAGTAAGTGTATTTTCAATATGCCAACTTTTTTTGGCTCCTAATTACTTGATTTACATTATAAAGTCACATACTTTCTAAAATTGTAATAATCCTGAGCTGACGGGTGCACTTTAACTCAGCTATTGCACTCAGCTGTGCATAACAAGGATGGAAATGTTAAAAGGAGGTTTGGAAAAATCCCAGGATGCCTATTTCAGTTCTCATGGGAGAGGTGCTGTAACAAGGATGGAAATTAAAATGATTTTTTAAGGGAGCATGAGAAGGTTTTCCATGGAGAAGTCGGGTTATGATGCGTTTAAAGGAGAACAAAAGCTCTGTATTACACTGTGGCAATGTGATCCTCTTCGCTAAATATAAAACAGGAAGCAGGAAGTGAAGAATATTGCATCGCCACAGTGTAAGATAAAAATTCTAACAAAGCTAGTACAGAGTAGTACAAAAAAAATTCTAACAAAGCTAGTACAGAGTAGTACAAAAAAAATTCTAACAAAGCTAGTACAGAGTAGTGCTAAACAAACTGGCAGAGAAGGTTAAAGTCCTACAGATAACGTCCATCAAATAAGGAAAAGTTATGTAAAGTGTCGCTTCTTGTACCTCTAACGTCCAAATAGAGGGAAAAAAACCTGCGTAAAGAAAGCGCACAAATAAAAACAGCAATAGTGCCATATCAAAAGTAAACAATATAGGATAGAGATGGTAGTCCGGTGTACACAAAAAAGTTTGTGAAGATGAAAAAAGATAGAAAGAAATCCCAAATTAATGTGTGCCAAGGTCACTGTGAGGTCACACAAATCCCTAATAATAGAGGGCTCGGCTCACCAGATACAACCTCTATGAAAGCCTTCAACGTTCCCATGCTCTATAGATTTAGGTAATCAGCAGACAAGTAGTCAGGTTAATTTGTCTCTTTTGTGTACATTGGTGACCGGACTACCATCTCTATCCCATATTGTTTACTTACTTGATAAGGCATTTTTCCCTTTTTCTTTGTGCGCTTTCTTTATACAGATTTTTTTCACAGTATAAAATAGAATAGCTTGCTAGTGAAAGTAGGAGTGAATCGATATGAAAGTAGGAGTGAATAAGCCCTACCAGCATTTCCACCTCGCCACTTAAGAACCACCCCTAATCTTAACTAGCTTTAGTCTTCCTTTAAATTAAAAGGACACCCTCTGATGTCAGAAATAATCATTTAAACAGCTGATAACTTCATTTCTAAGAATTAGTCACCAAGAATGCCCACAACCATACAAAACTGTTGCAGACAGAGTGCTTTTGTGCAGGCCATATAACTTCAAGGTGCTTTTGAACATCCTCGTAAATGATTAAAAGTAGTATATAAATGTCTCTCTAGCTTTCCAGGACCGCAGAAGTTCACCATTGGCTGCACTGTACATTAACCGGCACAGATTCAGTGTGCACATCTGGTTACCCGATTTCTATCTTTCTTGATGTGTTTTTTACATGCTCATATCTATCCGGTTCATAAACACAATTAACTCAAGGACTGGTATCCCTTTCAAATTTTACATACATAAAAAGCAATTAGGTGTAATTGCAGTAATTAATCAGGTGAGCCACACTACTGCGAGACAGATGTTTCTAAGGCCTCTTATTAGAGGTACCATTTCTGTTGATATGCAAGATCATATCATCCTAGATGAACACCAGATATCACTCAGCTGGGGGCAGAAGGTACAGTCTATATAAGAATTTGAGCACCATCCAGCTACAAAGCTGAAAATCAATGTTTTAACAGACCTTAACATGACACTGATATACCCAAATTAAAGAGCATAACCTAAAGCTTAAAGTCTTTTTCACTTTTCCTATTCTGCGATCAATTATAGTGAAAACACTGGATGGGAGTGGTGGGTGGGGGTCAAAGCAGCAGCACATTTATACAGACCCTTGTTACACTGCAAACCTTGGCTCGACCCTGCTGCAAACTGTCCAATAAGTACCCAGTAAGCCATAACCTTCATTTGTCATTACTCACAAACCTAGCTGGACCTCCAAGTTGATGTGGGGCCCCAGCAGTATCCCTTGTAAAAGAGCAACAAAGCAGTCTCATTTTATGGTCCTAATTCAGACTATCTTTACACAAAAAAATATAGCTCGACTGGCTAAGCTGTACAAAGAAACCAGTTTTTATCAGCCAGAGTATTAAATGTACTATTTTCTCTCTACAGATGTCTTACATTAAACAAACTGTTTTATTAAAGCTGAATATCTTTGATTAGATATAAAAGTACAATGATGCTCATAGATATGCTAGAAATTAAACAGGAAGTATCTCCTGTGCTCACCATTGACAGCACCTTGGATCAGCAAAGCAAAATCCTGCTAGATGAATATGAGTCTAAACTGCCCATCTCTATTTATTCATGTAGCATAATAAGCCCGGCTTTACTAAAGGGGATATTTATAAAAATTGTAAGTGTTCTCCTGGCATGTCAATATTTATTAAGCCCCTTCTGACCTTTTATATCTCTGAAAACTACTCAAAACCATCTCAATAGGGAACAGCCTGGTTTTCGCCACCCTCAACCAGGCGAACACTTTTCGAAGTTCCCGTCGGAAAGATTATCAGTATCGATGGATAAGTAGCTCCATTGAAAGTAATGTAAAGTATAGTGGTATTAACACATCAATCTCTTTCGGTATTGATAAATTCTATTTGGCGCTACAGAAATAAAAGGAAATAAAAAATGCGGTGAAAAAAAAACAGCGATAATGCGGAGAAATGGAATGAATCTTGGCGAAATAGATAGAAATGGCCTTTATAAATTTCCAAATTTTACTACAAATAACTTTTTAGTTATTTTCTAACTAAACTAAACAGTATAATAACTAAATTAAATAACTAACTAAATTAAATAGCTACTTAGTTAATAGGTCACACATTTAGGGGGTAATTCAGTAAGGTGCGAACTCACATTGCGATGCTTCCCCTCAGCTCGCACATGCTGTTATGCGCTCGCTGATGTCCTGCACGCAGACATCAGCGAACGCTTTAAAGGGATTCCAGTCTCGGCGAGGCGACTCAAGTGGTCTCGCTGACACTGGAATCCCTTTAAAGCGTTCACTGATGTCTTCGTACAGGACATCAGCGAGCGCATAACAGTCTGTGCGAGCTGAGGGGAAGCATCGCAATGTGAGTTCGCACCTTGCTGAATTACCCCCTTACTAACGACAAACAGGTTTTGAGACTATAAGGGGGTTATTTACTAAAGTGAGAATTTGACTGCCAAATTCTCAAACAGCAGTTTCCCATAGAAAATCCTCTACCGAGACAATATTATTATACCATAATCTGGCTTTTTTGGCAGTCAAATAAGACTGTGGAAATGTTGTTGTCCCTATTTATTTTGGCATTTTTCCAATTTGCTGCACTTTTTGATTTGACCGATTTATGTAGGGGTCAATAAATGCTGATATTGAAAAAATCAGTTCATTAAAATCCGCACACTTTGTACCATTTTCAATCAGGGTTCCGATCCTTTTAATTGACGTATTGATATTGACTATCTTTTTTTTTCACTAGGAAACTAATTGGTCTAGGTTAATTTGCAGGACCATCTCCATGGGGAATAATGAGTTTGTTTTTTTTTAAATTTTATTTAACAGGCGAACAGATTTAGGCAATAAGTGGTTTAATGGGGCTTTAGAAATATCCATATTGCCAATATCTATTATCTATATGTGGTGCTAATTCGTTAGTGTTAACAGCTGAATGATTATTTAACTTATTTATCCCTCTGTGTAACAAAATCTAAACACCACATATTACCAAAAATGGTGATAAATTGCACAGCAGCCCTGTCTTGCTTTACAGCTGATAAGTGCAAAATGTGCAGCAATAAGATAAAACCCAACAGCCTCCTGTAGGCTATGGTGCTGTAAACAAACCATTATTTTTATCAGTGCCTGGTGAGTACATCAGAGCATTGCTTAAAATAAGAGGTCTGGCAGAAACGAGTACTTTTGGCAGAGGCCCCAGTATATGATTTGCCACAAACATTTTTCTTTTGCTTCTTCTGATGGCAAATTCATTCACTTCTCTCCCCAAGGCATTTTACAGAGAGACAGGTAACCTTATATTCTAGCAGTAAAGTGCCTAAGGAAAGAAGTGGACCTGTTTATTTGCGGCATTTCGGGTAAGTCAATTGGGCACTCGCTGTAGCTTTTCAGCACTTTCAATGGATATGTCAAATGAAATATAATTGTTTAATAATATAAACTTGAGAATTATACGTTCCCTTTAAATTTTCTGGAATGGCCAGATTAGAGTCCATATACCTCAGTCCTATGTTGAATTTGTGAATGGATTTGATAAGATGGTTTCCTTGGATTTTGACTGACTATGAAGGTAATACAAAGAAATATTGGGAAAATTGCTGTGTTCACTTGTGCAAATATAACCAATATATCCACACAGGTTCAAGGCTGGACTTGCTGCCTTATGCAGTTTCTCTACCTTTGGCTTATAGACCTTAGTGGCTGTCAGACAAAGCTTTAAAGGGCAACATAATTAAAGGTTTGCAGTTCTTGACTTAATACATTTTACAAAGTAAAACAATGAATGTCTGAACAGAAAAAGTCAACATAAATATAAGCAAAACTACAATTGTACTTAAATGAGTAGCCATGTTTTTCTAGTTTCATAAGCATTCATGAGCATACTTATTATGAACGTCAAAACATGATTGCAGTTTTACTTTCATCCACTAGATGGAGCCATGTGAATGAACAAACCCCTTCCCTTTTTTTTTTTAAGCTTCTAACCATATAAATAAGTTGGTCAGCAACACATCACTCTCAGTGGTTATTAAAAGGTGAATTGGCTTAGCATAGTAACAATAGTCATTGACATTTTTGAATGAACAGTTGCCTTATGCAACACTGGAGCTCTGCCACTGACCCCCCAAATCGCCAGTCTGAAATAGCAAAGTCAAACAGGTGATTTCAGAGCAGTTCACCTAGTCACATTTGCTCTTCCGACACACTCCGCTGCTTAGGTAATAACAGAAGTACCTGCACACATGATGGGAAGAGCTCCATACGATCACTACTATCTTGGTTACCCAAACTGGTTGCGTATTTACCACATCATAGAGTTTAGTCAATAAGTGAACATGGGGAAGCGGCGAATAGATGTGTATTTACAGCTCTATACGACCATTTGGACTTTAGTCAATGAGGCCCTTTGTGTCACTACAATCAGGAAGACACAAATTCACTTCTACTTATTCATGAAGCACCTGACAGACTTGTCGAACAAGCAGACAACACTGGACGCTGTTGGATGCGTAGTCAGTCAGATAATAGTGGGATGTGAAGTGAGGTGAATTCCCCCAGTGAAGGGAAGTGACGTCCTCCTCACAATGTCCCATTAAGTGAATAATACATTCCTTTCTATGTCAGCTTGTCCCTAGTTCATGTCAGTTGGTTGCAGGATTTGTCACTTTTGAATGAACAGTCACCTTACACAACACTGGAGCCCTGTTATTAACCCCCGAATTTGCTACTCTGATGTGGTGAAGTCAAACAGGTGAATTTGGAGCAGTACACCTTGTGGAATTCACTCCTTTGACAGACTGTTGCTTGCTGGATAGCTAAATTACCTGTCCATGCAAAGTCATGCAAAGAGCTCCGTAAGTATCCAAATTGGTAACAATTTCATGACATTGTAGAGTTTATTAAATAAGTGGAGTAGGCGAAATAGCGAAAGGACACAAATTCATGCCTTTATATGACTGTTCATCCTTTAATAAGTTATAGGTAATAGATAACTGAAGGAGGGATCTTGATCCAGGGAATTTATTCTAATTTCCATAATGGAGTAGGGTAGGATTTTTTTTCCCTAATATCAGGATAATTGGCTCTTGCTTCATGGGGTTTTTGCCTTCCTCTGGATCAACATTACAGGAAAATAGGCTGAACTGGATGGACTTGTGTCTTTTTTCAGCATTATAAACTATGTTACTATTTTCAGTGGGCACTGAGTGTGAATTTAGTTCCAAAGTTCTGTTTGTTGAAATGGTACATGGACTTAACAGGGACAAAAGTTTTATGCGGAACTATGTCCTGGATTAACATTTCACTGCCACCCCCCTCCCATCTCTATTCCCCAGTTACAGACTAAGGAAGAGACACTTTACATTTCAAAAGCCACTGACTGTCTCTAATGGCCCCACGCTTCATACCTATGGACTAAAGGCTCAATTAACCCTCTCCCGCAGTTTATCCTGTACTGCAATTTGGTGCATTGTTTAATTACATTGCTGTAAATCACATTTTTACAACTGTTTGACACTCCATATTGGTGTCGAAAAAATAACATCTGTACCAGTTTGTGACTTTGTAGTTTTGCAATGTTGTTTCACTGGTAATATCTCACTGTATAGCACTAGTCTTATTTGGCTTTGTTGTTGGATCGATTAGGGAGGCAAATGAAAACAGGGAGCTGGACCTTTCAGTGCTATGCAACTATTCAGACTTTTGTCAATAACCCTCTTAGTGTTTGTTTACTGACAAGCTGAGCCATCACACTGAGAGTTCACTACTATGATGAAAATGCAGACTTTATCATTCAAAATGGAAATCCCCGGTGACTCAGGACCTTTTGTCAATTTATGGGAGATCCTGCTTGGTGGTTTGTCCCCGAACATTGTTTGTTTTTTGTTTTTTTTCAAATGTCAGTGTAAGGTAGTCAAGGGAGCAGTCCCTGTTTCACAGTGATGTACAGCTTAGAGAATTGTTGTTAGATCTAATAGGACACAAATGACAAGCAGAGCTACATGTTTAAAGCTCAGATATATTGTTTTACTCTACATTTTTACTCTACATGTGTCTGGAAACAAATGATATGTTACAATGAGGCATTGGGTTTGTTCACTCTAAAGCTCTACATGTCTGTTCTTCCCGAGGAGCTCGGATATATCATTTCCAGGTATGTACCCCAGATAGTATCATTTCTAAGGGCAGGTGACTGCATGGTGCCAAAATCCAAGGGGTTACAAATCAACCAACCTCCTACCTACTGTTGTCTACCTGACCCACAGCTAAAGTAAATGTAACTAAGGGGGAGTTGAGCAAGTGGGTGGCAAGAATTTGAGTGCAATAGGGAAGCAGGGTGTGCTCCAAAGACTGATTCACCATGCAACATTAAGATCCAAAACAGTCCTCGTGCCAGAGATACTTTCTTTGTTGGTCTTTGGAAGTTTTGCTGCCCCTATGCATTACCAAAATGAATATAAACTTTAGCGCACTATGAAGCCAACTGATTGGTAGTAGTTAGCAGTGGTAACGCAAAATTTATACTGCAAGTTATCTGGGTACAGCAGCATCTGTAGACTGTTGCCGAGCCAGTAACATTTATATAGCATTACAGCAAATCTGTGTTCCATAATGAATTGAACCATAGAAAACAATATTATAACAAAGGAAACAGTACATATTCTTCATTTTAGAATGACCAGCACCCTCACAACCAATGACTCCAAATGTAAATCAGATTATAGACCCTTAGCGACTGTTACTTTTTATTGAATCATGCTGAAACATTTACAGTTTTGGATGAGTTCAGCACACATGATATTTTATGTGATGGGGTGAGTGGTTCCCCTTGGTTTGCTTCCATTGTTTGGTCCCTTACAGTAAGATCTCCTGCATTCCTCCATAGCTTCCCCCATTTAATAATGACTGCCATAAAGTCATGCATTGTAATTATCTTCTGTCAGCTCTATTAAAAATATATTTCAAGAAATAAGGTTTATACATTTAGAAAATGCCTTTTTCCCTTGCACTCAAGCACTGGTAATATTCTTCTTATAAACTGCAAATTACATTACAGGATTCCTCAGTGTCCAGCTTATGATTTTTATTTTTCCAGAACTCAGCATCATTTCTCACAGTTGCCATTCATCATGTTTATGCCTCCCCTATGTAGAGTCCAGTAGCCATCCTAACAACATGTTAGAAATAAATCACTTGATTAGCCTGATCACTGCTGTAAAAGCAGACTAAGGGGGTTATTCACTAAGGTGCGAATTCGACTGTCCAATTCGCAAACAGTGGATTCCATAGCAAATCTGCTACAATTTCCCCATTGTAAAGTTGCAACAATTTTTTAATATTAAGATTGCGACAATTTTCCCATAATAAAGTCACAACTGTGACAATATTTTCATTATAAAGATGCGACTGCAACATCTGGTGAATTCGCACCTATATGCGACAATTCGGACTTTAGTGAATAAGCCCCTAAATTTCATTCCGTTTTGATGTCTGTGTTCTCTGTATCACATGTATTCAGAGCACTGATTCAGGGCAGATTTTGACATTTTACACCAGCATGTGAAAAATAGAAACTTATTTTGAATTAACGCATCATTTTAGTGGTATTCACAACTATCACAATATTTTCTCTGGCTTTGCATTATCTTTTTCTCTGCATATTGTTTGAAAATGATCTATTATATTGAAACAAATAGCCTCTACCTGCCATATCTGAACTTCAGATAATAGATCAATGACTTGGGCACAAAGTGAATGTATTTTCAAATAAAGATAGTTGGGGTTTATCCACTAAAGTTCAAATAGTTGCGTACAGGTGTGAATTCGCCAGCTAAAGACAGTCACAATAGACTGCTACTATAGAAAATTGTCGCAGTCGTACCTTTAAAAAATTTTCACGGTCGCTGATTTGCAATAGGGAAATTATCGCAGTCGCTGATTTGCAATAGGGAAATTATCGCAGTCGCTGATTTGCTATGGGGATCCGCTGTTTCAGAATTTGACAGTCAAATTTGCACCTTAGTGAATAACCCCCAGAATATTCTAGCTTTCATACTTTGAGAAAAAAAAGTGTCACCTTAGTCTAACTGAATGAGGGACATTTCGTTTTTGTGTGCTTGTTTTTTTATTAATGAGATTACATTAAAAAAAAAGTACCAGACTGACCTTGTTCTTCTTCTACAGGCTCTGCCATCTCCTCTGCTATCACTAAGTGACCTGTTCTTTCTGCTGTAGTTTTTGCACTGATGTACAGTATGCAAAACATGAGGATCAGCTTACTGCAAGTACATGACACCCGCACTTGTGGAACAAAGCACAGCCCTGTTTCACTGAGCTGTTATTACAGTAAACTGCCCCTAAATACTGCGCTGCTTACAAATTACTAGAATTGTAAATAAATAGAAAGTATTCAGACCCCTTCACTGATTTTTATTATGTAAATCAAAACAAAAATACATATGATGTATTTTAGAATAAAATCAATGCACAATATATGTATAATAAAAAACATGGTGAAATACCATATAAATATATATTTTTGCAGACCCTTTACTCCATCCTTTGTTAATTCACCTTTTTAAACTTTTTAGCTATGATGTTACAAGCTTGGCACATCTAGGTTCTCTCCTATATACAGTATCTCTGCAGATCCTTTTAAACTCTGCCTGACTGAAAGAGAATCAGTGATATACGCCTATTTTCAGAACTTTCCAAAGGGAGGGCTCAAACACCCAAGGGCTTTTACTGAAGTCACTCTTTTGTTTTCTTGATTCTAAGCTTCTGGTTGTTGTCCTGTTTTAAGGTAAAACTTTTCCCCCAGTTTGAGTTCCAGAACTCTCTATAGCAGCTTTCTCTGTACATTAAGCCATTCATCTTCACTTCTATCCTGGACAGTATCCAGTTCCTACAGCTCAACATACCCAACAACATCCCCAAACATTGCCTCACTGTGTTTTACCAAAAGAATGCTAAATGTTGTGCAGAGGCCTAGTTTCCTTTGGTCATGGTGCCAGGCATTCAGGTCAAAGAGTGGATGGATGGATGGATGGATATTTGTCAATTCTACATATGTACATGAGCACATACAAGTATTGAAATTACGTTTCTC
>WMED01030704.1:0-10056 GCA_019650415.1 Pipa parva | reverse complement strand
CCATTTAAAAAAAAAAACGCGCTTCGGTTCACCGAATTAGCATAAACTTCGGATTCGTTAAGAATCGAAGTTTTAGTGAAATTCGGAACAAATTCCACTTCGGACGAATCGCTTCAGCCATCTCTACTACCTATCCTTTGAAAAGAATTCTAAAACTTGAGATTGAGAAACTCGATCTCAAGATCTTGAATGAGTTCCCGGGAGATCAACCTTAGATTTTTCTCGGTAAAGTTAAAAAGACTGCTGGTCTTTCCGACTTTAATAAGTTTTGTCCTAAAATGGTAATATTGGTTTTATAGCCTTCTCTTTTTATTTGACTTTTAAGTAATCTGCTAAGTGTAGCGTTGTCAAAAAGAACATCAACTGGATTAAATTATTTATCACAGTGTTATTTTTAGATTATTATTTGTTTTCTTTGTGAATATGATTCACTGTGCTTGTTTTGTTAATACCTTTTAATTGGAATACCTAGAAAAGTTATATTTTATCCTAACATCACCTGGGGACTTTATGAGGCCTGAGTGCAGTTTATAATAATATTTTTGACATATTTGTCCCTTTTTCTTGAATCAATATAAGTAGCATTCCACTTTGTCTGAATCGATTCACCTATCTCTAATTATGAGTTACTACAACCTTTATGATATGTACTTGAAGATTTTAGCAATCATTTGTCCAATTGAGACCTGCATTGGCTTTACAGAGTCTACTCGATTTATCATTTTTCAAACATGTCTGATTATAAAAGCCTGCAATATCCAAAGACAATTGAAATTTCATTTTTATGGCCTGGGCTTGCCCCACCTACCCTTATGACATTGATGATATTATTGCCTATACCTACTGATGACATCCAAGTATGTTTATATTAAGGGTTAACTCTGATATTCTTGTTATACAAATTGTTGTATCAAGGCCATGCAAGGCTGTGCAAGCTTTTTTCTCTTGGAATTCTTTCACATGCGAGATATCATGTGCTCTAATTGTTATCAATAAAGCAAGTACATCAACATGGATGGTGTGAGCCACAATTCAGGGTAGAGCAAGGATGAGGATTTGGCAGGATTCCTCAGGCATTTAAGGCATCTGGCCAATGCTTGGAGAATGTGGACAAGCTGATGTCAAAATCATCTGGTTAATCAGCACTCATGAGTAATATTCTAATCTAGAAGGATATATGTTAATGGGTATAAAAAGACAGAGGCACATGGATGAAGGCTAAAGCTCGCGTGAGATTCCAACAACCTTTATTAGGTCAGCTAACATCAGATAAACCACCTATCCTATGAAGGCTAATGCCCATCCACTTACATGTGAAGGAATATTGCATACTTATTGCCTAGTTTACAAAACAATAAACAGTATCAGTTCTTTTAAACAATCAAAGAATGTTATTTTTTTGATAACATAATGTTTGGCACTCCAGTACTACTGTAATATATACATACTGTAATTTATACATTAAAGGCATATGTACATTAACTTGCATGTAAAGAGAAGCAACCCTTTCTCAGGCATCTTTTACCTTTGATTTTTTTGTATTAAAGACATACAAGAGTGATGTTGTGTTGAAACAAAACACTTCCATGTCATGCTTGTGTAGAGTATGCTAGCTTTTAATAAAAGTTTTACATATAGAAAAAAATGTTGCATAGTAGAAAGGCATTTAAAAAGAGAAGTGTTATATGGGGCTTATTCATTAAAGTCCAAACAGTCGTGTATATGCCCGTAATCACTTCTATTTGCAACTTCTCCAACTTTGCTAATCCAGCAATCTCTGCGATGTGACGAATTTGAGATGAATTCTGTCCTCCAGTTGCAGACTTATGGACCCCTTCGCATCAATTTGCGTGCGCGTGCACAGGTAATTAGGATATTCAGCATGTTACAGAGTCTGTCAAAGGAGCGGATTCTGTAATGCGCACTGCTCTGAATTCCCCAGATTTCCTTCACCAGTTCAGAGTGGAAAATTGAGGGGTTTGATGGCAGGACTCCAGTGCTGTGTAAGGCGACTATTCATTCAAAACTAACAATGGCGACTGCGACTAAATTAGTCTACTATTAAACATGAACTAGGCACAAGGTGACATATAAAAATAAGTATTATTCCCTTATATACAGTTAGTGGAATATGATGAGACTGATGTCACTGCCCTTCACTGGAGGAGTTCTCCTCGCTCCACATGACTTCTTATTTTACTATAGTGCTGACTATGCTGCACCACACATGAAACATCATCCGACGCTATCTGCTGCTTAATGAATAAGGAAAAGTGAATTTGCGACTTCCTAATCATATTGATGCGAACAGACACGGAGATACTACGCAAGGCAAATTCAGACTTTGATGAATAACCCCCTTTAATGTTTTTTTTATCAATTAGAAAATTAATATGATGAAAAGTAAATGAATAAGAGAGAAATCTCAATTAAATATTTGATGTCACCTAACTTTGCCTTCAAAACAGCATCATCATTTTCACAATGATCATCAATTTTATATGAAGTTAAAAAACCATTAATTAAAACACAAACAGCTACGTATATGGGAGACTTAAAACTGATTGAGGAACAATCAACCTCAGGTTGTGAAAGACAGTTCCATGTCACAGGTCATAAAACATGATGCTACTAAGCACCAGCAAAAGAAACAAGATAGTTATACTCCATCACCAAGGTCTCTCCTAAGCAAAAGATTTTAAAGCAGACCAGTGTTCCAAGATGCGTTCTTCATGCTTTTTTAAGAAGCACAAACAAATGGGCAACAGACATTGATGAACTGGTTAACCAAGGAAGACATGTTATTGTTAATTTCCCTCAAAACTGGAAGATGTCCAGCAGTGCTATCATTGTAAGAAAAATGTGGGGCCCAGGTATCTACTGTTAGGAGAAGTCTGGCTAGAAGTCATCTACAGGGAAGAAAAGCCATACCTTTGATGTGGAAACAAGGCCAACCAACTCATCTTTTAACAAAAATATAATAAACGGAATGCAGAAAAAATGGCATCAGGAGCTCCAGGCTGATAAGTAAAAAATTCTGTAGAACAAATGACAGTTTCTTTGCCGAAAGGCTGGTGAACTTCCAATAAAAGGTTAGACTACCACAACTTAATTGGAAGATGTCACATAAAGAAGAAGTTGAGTCATTCTTTCATTTCTTTTATACAGCTTCATTATTTAGTTAGTGATACGCTTCAGAAACATAATATTGTTTATCTAGACCTTCTACAGTAGCTCCTTTGCCTCCATTACACATAACAATATAATCATCATTTTTTTTTAAGATTATTTTAGCAGATTTTTTTTTTTTTGTATTAGACAAATTCAGGCTAAAAGTGCATCTTTTATGTTGTATTATTTTTTTTCCAGTGACCAGAAATTATTTCCAACTAGATCTTGAAAAACATTCATAGATAAACATCTGGAGTTCACTGGATTAACAAAATATTTAAGGGCTAACAGTGAAGCAGGCTGCAGCTTTCTTGAAAGGTTGAGGCCTGAATTTTAGCAAAATTAGTCAGGATTCCCTCAATGCTGAGAGATACCAGCGAATATTATACATCATGAAATGTCATCAGGGTGGTGTCTGATTAGCTCTGAATTTATACAGCAGCCAAATAACTCCAAACATACAGCCAATGTCATTAAGAACTTTCTTCAGTGTAAAGAAGAAGAATGAGTCCTGGAAATGATGATATGACTCCCACAGAGCCCCAATCGTACCATCATTGAGTCTGTCTGGGATTATATGAAGGATCTGAGAAAGCCTACATCCACAATGATGATATGTGGTTAGTTCTCCAAGATGCTTGGTACAACCTCCCTACTAAGTTCCTATACAGACTGTACACAAGTACCTAGAATAATTGATGCTATTTTTTTGTTTGTTTATTAAATTTGAATTTTGTTAATTGATAAAAATAACTATTAACATTTCTATTTCTTAAAGCATTTTTACTGAAAGCAGCCTTTTATCACACCTTCCTAAAACATTTGCACAATTCAGAAAGGCAACCAAAATGGTGCATCACTGATAATAATTAAATAAATGTAAAGGCATGTAAGAAATTGTATTTTCTATACCAGCTTAAAAATACTCATGAGCATGTTGTGATTTTATTAAATAAAGCTTTCCTGATCTCTACATTTCTAAGGCTGTAAACAATGGGGTTAAGCAATGGGGTCACTACTGTGTATAACACAGAGACAAGTTTATTCACTTTTAATGACTGCCCCTTAAATGGAACTGTATATTTAGCAATCATTATCCCATAATATGTACAAACAACTGTGAGGTGGGAACTACAGGTGGAGAAGGCTTTCTGCTTTCCAGAGGATGAAGAAATCCTTATGATGGCCTGGAAGATGTTAACATATGTTACAATGACAAAAACAAAAGGTAAAAGCATAATAGGTACACTTAATACCCTGGCCTCTGTCTCCACAGTGAATGTTTCTGAACAAGAAATTCTAAGCAAAGGTTGTAAATCACAATAGATGTGATCAATAATGCTGCATTCACAAAATTCCAGGAAACAAACCTGGATAATAAATATCAGCGACAAGAAACCATTTAAAATCCAAGAACATGAAACTAAGAGATAACAAAGTTTCTGGTCCATGATGTTCATATACCGTAATGGGTAACAAACAGCCAAATATCGGTCATAAGACATTGTGATCAGTAAAAAACATTCAACTACAGACAAAAAACCTGTTCCAAAGTACTGAGTAATACAACCAGCAACAGACAAGGCCATACCATCCCCGAGAATTGTGCACAGCAAGATAGGAACAACATTTGTAGATAACAAGATATCAGCAAAGGATAAGTGAGAGAGGAAGAAGTACATGGGAGACTGGAGGTTCTGACTTCCCAGGAACAATACAATTATCAGTAGATTTCCAGTTACCGTCATTATGTAGATCACAAGGAACATAAAGAAAAGGAATGGCTTAAGGTTTTGAGCCCCGTTAAGTCCCACTAAGAAGAACTCTGTGAATGTCTGGTTACAGCTGATCATGTTGGAGCTGTAGGATTTGGTCTGGTTAGAACTGATCATGGTGCAGATATGGGACTTCCTGTATCTTCAGGATTTGTGGGATTTGTTCTAAAATGTAACTTTCTTCTAAATTAAATGTCACCTTCTGTGATGTCCCCAAGCTAAATTTTACACATGAAACATGAAAAGGCTAGCAATGCTTTCCAGAGATACTGAAAAAGACAAGAATTGATACAATTAACTGCATTTATTTTTGCCCAACCTAAGAGCTACCCAGGCAACTATGTTTTTAGGTTTATGTTACTAAGCATTGGACACCCCAAAACACTCCAAAAATACAGATAACTCAAAAATGAACTCAACTGATTAACCTATAATTACCACCTGCTTAGATCTGGTGATTAAAAAAAATGATAGTTCTGTCCTTCAGACCTTATTTTTAACATAGAAAAAAAGAAATTATTCATTTTTTTATATTTTACATTATTTCTTGTTAATATTTTGGATTATTTTTCAAATCTGTGACACATGAATATCCCCACGGAATGGTTTTCTACCAATAAATTTCTGTGATAACCTTAAAAATGATGATTTTTAGCCCTCTCCTTTAAAACCAATGTTAAAAATTTCAACATGCCTACTCTTAAATTGTCTTACTCGGTTTGTATTGGTCTGTATTAGTGTTGAGCGATGATATCAAGAAAAGTTGAAATCGGTACGATTATCGGGCAATATCAATGATCCAATGCTTTTGAAAAAATTATACCAATCATGGTAATCACTCAACAACATCAAGCAAAGATAAGCCAGCAATATAAACCATGGCCAATAACAGTGTAACTATAGCTTAAATCACAATTATTTCCCTATGGAAGTAATTAGGTAAGGCAAGCACTAAATTATATCTTAGCCAAAAGGCCAAGAACTAAACCCACTCACAATAATTGTCATTAGGAAAAGCAAGGGCTGCTTTTCCAGCTCCTAAAGAAAAAAAAAAACTCAGGTAGCCTATAAAGTCATGTGTTATTACGCTTACGGAGAGTAAAAATGAAAGACAAGAGAGTATAGGTGAAACCTTTTATTGGCTAACAGAATAAATGATAAATGTAAGCTTCAATAAGATGAAACAGCGACAATTTTATACAGGAGAGTAAAAAAACTACTCACAAAGAGAGTGATTCTGGGAATCAATACTAATCTGAATATAGCTTATCTTATTCAAATTAGTACTTATCCACAAAATTACACAGTGCCACCTGTTGGTGAGAATTTGAACTGTATTGAAGTTAGTACTAATCCACAGATTTACAGAATTACACAGTGCCACCTGTTGGTGAGAAATAGAATATAAACTGTATTCAAATTAGTACTGATTCCCAGAATCACTCTCTTTGTGAGTAGTTTTTTTACCCTCCTGTATAAAATTGTCACAGTTTCATCTTATTGCCTGATGAAGCTTGCATTTATCATTTATTCTGTTAGCCAATAAAAGGTATCACCTATACTCTCTTGTCTTTCATTTTTACTCTCCCTAAGCGTAATAACACATGACTTTATAGGCTACCTGAGTTTTTTAAGGAGCTGGAAAAGCAGCTGCTGTTCTTCCTAATGAGCATCACTGTGAATGAGTTTAAACCTTGGCCTTTTGGCTACGATCTAATTTAGAGTTGGGCTTATCTAATTACTTCTGTAGGGAGATAATTGGGTTTGAAGTCATAGCCAAGCATTGCACTTTTTCTGGTTATGGTTGCAGACAGCGGACAGCTGTAACAACAGAGTAATCACACAAAGCCACATAATTACCTTTCTCAGCAGCCTAGCCACTTCATGTGATTTTGTTCTGGTGTAGTAACTGCCTAAGAAGTTTAAGACTGAGGCATGGTCTATTGCTAAGTAAGTGGGTTTACAGCTGGGGTTTATATCTAATTACTTCTATAGGGAAATAATTGGGTTCTAAATTGTAGCTGCATTCTTGCTGGCTATGATTTAAATAAATCGATGTTGAAATCAATAATCAGTCTGATGACGATGATGGATCATCGCTCAACACTAGTCTGTATCTATTTTAAATTAATTTGATGATTGATATAAAACAGAACTGGTTATCTCTAATGGTTTACTACATTGATGTAGGTTTCCACTACATGTTTGCAAAGGATCTGCTAAATGTATAAACTATAAAAACCAGTAGGAGAGAAGATGTCGTCCCTGTTCCCTATACCAGACTCTGATCAGGCACTGTGCAATTAGACTATTGCCTCTTTAGTAAGGACCTGCACTACTGATAATTAGGATAGTTCTTGAGTATGAATACTTTTGCTAGTATGCTGTGGGTCCAAGATGCCTTAGTCTAACACGGTCCATGCAGAGTGGATTTTCATTGACTGTTGATACATGCATTGCAGCCTTTTCTGGGAAATAAAAACACAGATTTTCTGTCTTCATGTCAATTACTGATTTTCTGTTTGCTTAAATTTACAATTGAGGGAATATATTATTTGCAGTTAATGGAAAAAAAATATTTGCAAATAGCAAACTTATCTCCAGTTAAATGATTAATGTTAATGTAATAGTTATTCATGGAATTTTATCTGTGATATTAGTGAGACATGAATTTCCAAACAGATAAGTATAAGCAATGTAAAATAAAATCATTTTTATATTTTTATATAAAGTGTATGTTATTTACTATAATACGTATATCTGTAGGTTTCTATTTTTAGCACTGAGCAATCAACATTAAAAATTATTGGGTTTTTTCTCAAAAATGTTCAGTAAGATAATTCAAAAAAGTTTGCTGTTCATACATAACTATAACATGCACATTTTGCTCCTTCTATTAGGGCCAGCAAATACCATTACTATTACATATTATAAGTGTTGCACAGATTATAGTGAGCATGTATGTTTGTGGATAAATATACCAAACGAAATAATGACATTTTGTTTAGTTGTCCTTTAAACTCAGTACTTATGAATACAGCACTCATCAAACTGAATGATTGAGTTTTTGCAGTAGTTTGTTAAAACATAATTTTAGAAAACTGTTCTGTAAACAAAGTGTATTTTCTGTAATTTCTAGGAGATGATTTCACCCATGTTGGAATGATAAAGTGGCTGTGAGGGAGCTTGAGATGATGTAACACGAGAAATAGACATGTATTTCAAACACGATGGGCTTATTCATTAAAGTGCAAATCTTACAGTTGAAGTGACTCCACTATGGGGCACTACATTGCAACAGATCACAATTATCTTCTCCTTATTTACTAAGCAGCAGAGTCCATGGCTAAACAAGGGTCAGGCGATTTCATGCATTGTGCAGCATAGTCAGTTGAATAGTAATGGATGCCTAGTGATGCAAATTTATACTGATGTCATTTTCACAATGTTTCAATTGGTGTTTGTATTTTAAATGAATTTTGAATGAGCAGTCTCCTTACATCACACCGAGGCCCTATAATCTACACGTTAATTCATTATTGTCATCTGGCAAAGTGAAACTGGTAAGCACTATGCCTTGCTGAAATTGCCACAAAATTTGATGCACTCTGAGGCTTGGTAAATAGGCAAAGTAATGCAAAGAGCTCCATGAATCCACAACCTTGGTCAGCTTCCCAACTGTTTGTGAATTTGAAACATTGCAAAGTTTGATGAATTAGCAGAAGTGAGGAATGGATGCACAATTCGTACCTGTACTTGACTGTTCGCACTTTAAAGAATAAGCCCCATAAAGTTCAATAAACTCAGGTTCCATTTACCTTGTGTGATGCAGTAAGAGGAACATTTACAATGGACAGTGACTCATAAGTCAGTATAATGATACATTCTGTAATGTTCTGAGAATCTTTAATGTTCCTTCACCAGACACTGCCCTAAATACTGGACATGGAATTGGCACTGTTGTTCTGTACTGAGTTGGTGCTGGTTTATAAAGCTTAGGCTTCCTTGTGGGATTTATAACTACACAAACTCTCAGGTGTAATATGTTAAAATTTCTTATTAACAAATGTTGTATTCTTGTGCATGTACTATTGGGAAATATTCCCAGTTGATGTTCTTTATTCTTATGGTCTGATCAGTTCAAATAAAATACACAAACATTTTTAATGGAGATCAAATTATTTTTACAGCCATGCATTATGGAAGTATGTATAACTGTATCTATAATTTTAACAGACTGCCAAAGCTAAGGGTCACTTTTCTGTTCTAATTCTCCTAGACCTTTCCTCTGCGTTTGACACTGTTGAACACTCTCTTCTTTTTCAAATTCTCCATGCGCTTGGGGTCCGTGATCGAGCTGCTTCTTGGCTGGCTTCCTATCTCTCTGATCGTTCATTCTTTGTCTCCCACGCTAATGAATCCTCTTCTCCTGTCCCGCTTAAGGTGGGGGTGCCCCAAGGCTCAGTCCTTGGACCTCTCCTGTTCTCCCTCTACACTCTTTCCCTGGGCGATATTATCAATTCATTTGGTCTCCAATATCACTTATATACCAATAATACCCAAATGTATTGATCCGCTCCTGTGCTAACACCCGAATTACAGTCTCAAATATCGAATTGTCTTCTGGCAATCTCCTCGTGGATGGCCAAGCACCACCTCAAGTTAAATCTTGCTAAAATGGAACTTATATTCCCACCCAAACCTGGACCCGTTCCTACATTTTCCATTCAAGTGGATGGTGTGATTATCAACCCTGTAACCTCTGTTCGTTGTCTTGGAGTGATTTTCAACTCTGCTCTTTCCTTCTCTAAACACATCTCTTCCACTGCTGAATCTTGTCGATTCTTTCTTCGCAACATTGCCAAAATCCGCTCCTTTCTCTCTCGCTCCACTGCTAATATGCTCATGCATGCTCTTGTCCTGTCTCGCTTGGACTATTGCAATGTTCTTCTATCTGGCCTTCCAGTTTCCTACCTCTCCCCAATCCAGTCTATTCTAAACTCTGTTGCCAGAATTATTTCTCTACAGAGGGGACGGCCTTTCTCCCAATCTCACTCTTCTCCCTGGCTTCCTGTAACTAAAAGAATCATTTACAGTGTTCTCCTTTTGA
>WMED01030703.1:0-10056 GCA_019650415.1 Pipa parva | reverse complement strand
CGCTACAGCACAGACAGCTGGCGCCCCACCTGCAGTACCTCTGCGCCCCACTGGTGGGGCACGCCACACACTTTGAGAAGCACTGTGTTAGGCCATCTGATTTACATATTGTGGAGATTACATATCCATGTCCATGGGGATTATTGACTAAACTGAGAATTCAACTGTCAAATTCTCAAACAGCGGATTCTGATAGCAAATCCATGACTGTGACAATTTTCTCATTGCAAAGTTGCGACTGAGACAATATTTCCATAATAAAGTCGCGACTATGACAATTCTCGTTATATACAGTAGTTGCAACTGCGACAGTAGCAAGCTATTGTGACTGTCTTTAGCTGGTGAATTCACCCCTTTATGCAACAATTTGGACTTTGACTAATAACCCCCCTGTTTACTGCCATGCTGTAAATCTCACACCTGGCTGCATTCATGTTGCTACATTATACAAGTGAATGACTTTGTATGTGTAAACTCCATACTTGACTGATTTCACACATATACTCTAAGAAACAGACCTGACTGTCAAGTCTGACTGATCTGTGTACAAATTAGTACAGACTGCCCTGCCCAGTCCTCTATAGATCTCATGCATCCTGTACATAAATTCTAGGTTACAGACCTTTAGGCATTAAGGAAAATGAAAAGCCCCTGCCAGGGTGGGAATTCAAATGATTCCTTGAGGCAACCACTAAAGGTTGTGGGTATAAATGTTAAATTAGCAGTACATTGTTTTGAAGCATCTGGCACACACACACACTTGATTTCCCCACTGGTATGAATTGTGTGCTATATTTATTGTTAAAGCATTGTTCATGTAACCAGGTTTGTTGCATCTGCACAAGGATAGAATGTATGACTGAAAAAGAAGGCTTTTCTATCAAGACATAATTGGACAAACATTATTACAACAAACTGTTTTACTGCAAGCTACAAACAGGGACTACTGCATAAGTAGGAGGAAATTACCCATGACACCCTACATTACCATCAATGTTAACCTGATTAATCAGATGACAATGGAGCTATAGGATTTTTAACTCCTTCTGATATTAGACCCAAATCCATAATTTTATGTTTACCATTTATCATAATCAAAACCCAAAGTATACACTGAGTCTAGGGGCAGTCTTGGCCCTATTGGCGCCCTGGGCAAACCCCCCCCCCCCCCCCCCCCCCCCCCCCCCCCCCCCCCTGCCTCGCGACACACCCTGCCCTGCACCGCCCCCCCTGCCCCCTCTGCCCCCTCCCACTTGCCCAGCGCCCTCCACTCACCTCCAACAGCATTCCAGCGACGCACCTCCTCTGATGAGGTAAGCTGAATGCGACGGCCCTCCTTAGATGTTCGGATTTTGCCAGCAGCTGCTGAAAACAGCCGACAAGACCAAAAGCAGTAAGGAGCGCCATCGCATTCAACTTATCTCATGAGAGGAGGTGCGTCGCCGGAACGCTGTTGGAGGTGAGTGGAGGGCACGGGGCAAGGTGGGGGTGTCGCAGGGCAGGGGGATGCGCGGGGGGGAAGGAGGTCAAGTTTAGAGATGGGCGCCCATAGGTAGAACCGGCCCAGACTGAGTCGAGTAAAGAAACTATGAGGCATATTGATCAAAGAGAAAAACTGCCACCTGAAATGAATTCATGGTGCTAGGTAACACTTCTTTCATATTGTAGCAAAGTCAGTTGTGCATATAAACTAAACAGCGTATTGTCGTAGTGATTGAGCAAATTCTCACAAATTGTCACATAGTAAATTCTGGCCATAGTCAGACAAATAGTAGTAGTAGCATCTAGTGGTGATGATAGTTTTATATTGTTGCCAGAAAATAGTTATATAAATTACAACACTTTTTTCTTTACATTCATTTCAGGGGCAGATACTTCCTGCCTACATTTTCTATGATTTTTGGGGGGAAATCTTGCCACAATGGTAATTGGAACTCTGCAGTAAGAACAATTTGGCACTCTAATTTGGAGAATTGTCACTCTGACACATGATGTGTGCTCAAATTATTGTCACAGTCACAGTAAACAGGTATAAAGTGGTACAAAAAATATGCAGTAGGAGTGATGTCATGAACCGTGAGCAAAATCACCACAACTGCAGAAAATAATAATCTTGGCTGCAATGCGATGTTGGAAAAGTGGGGATCAGTTGCAATATCATGCAACTCTGGGACAATTCTCACTGTAATATATATGCCTATGATATTTAATGAGTTTTTAATAATGCTGTCTTTAACTGCAAATGCTGGGAATATGCTTTTTCCAAATTTCTGTAACAGTTAGTCATGTATTATTCAAAAGACAGTTTTCTGTCTTGCTGGGAAATAGTATCTCCTAGCTGTCATCAAGGTCCAACAGTATTCTAAAAAATTAGGTTAATGCAGGGCAGTCTGCACTACTTGGTAACCATCTGTAGTACAGTGTAAGCATACAGTTAATCTGTAGAACGCCATAAACATACAGTTTATCTGTGTTACATTGTAAGTATAGTTTATCTGTAGTACACTGTAAGTATAATGTTCATTTGTGCTAAGTTGTAAGTATACAGTTTATCTCTACTACACTGTAAGCATAATGTTTATTTGTGCTAAGTTGTAAGTATACAGTTTATCTCTACTACACTGTACGTATAATGTTTATTTGTGCTATACTGTAAGCATAATGTTTATCTGTGCTAAGCTGTAAGTATACCGTTTATCTCTAGTACACTGTAAGGATAATGTTTATTTGTCCTAAGTTGTAAGTATACAGTTTATCTCTAGTATACTGTAAGCATAATGATTATTTGTGCTACATTGTAAGTATACAGTTTATCTCTACTGAACTGTAAGCATAATGTTTATTTGTGTTACATTGTAAGTATACAGTTTATCTCTAGTATACTGTAAGCATAATGTTTATTTGTGCTACATTGTAAGTATACAGTTTATCTCTACTGAACTGTAAGCATAATGTTTATTTGTGTTACATTGTGAGTATACAGTTTATCTCTAGTATACTATAAGCATAATGTTTATTTGTGTTACATTGTAAATATACAGTTTCTCTAAGATGAATAGTGAACTGACACTGTCTCCACAAGGTTAACTGTTTGTCTGTGGCTGGGGCACAAAGCCATTTATAAGCAGACATATACAGTATATCTGGTTTCCTTAGAAAATAGACAGAGTCATCTCTTTAATACAGAAACCCAGTTGGTAAGTATCAGTAAGCTGTAAATCCACTCCAATCTACTCTGTCTGCAAAAGAAATCCTTTCATTGTGTTATAAATCTACATGAGCTGAGCAGATAGTCATTGAGCTAACAATGCACGTTCTGCACATTTCAAAAGCTTCAAGTATGGTGCATTCTTGGTGAATTCGGACAGCACTCTGTGACTGCTGTAAACCAATTTACACCTTCCCTTCTTTCCCTATATCAATTACATTTTTGGGCTGTCTTGTGTTTTCTTTTAGACCGGTTCCTGCTGATCTTGATAGACACTGTATTTCCAGCATTCAGAAAGCAAGGACCTTTCTGCCAGTCATTCCTTCAACGCAAATGAGCTGCAATGTTCCATTAATAAAAAGCAGCTGCTATTTTATTGTCATTAGGCGAGCACTATTTACAGTTTATTTCGTTTATTTCTGGAGTGTGTTTGCCTTTTTATATTCCCTGGTAGGGACAGTAGCAGAAGTAACATCTCTATTGGACAGCAATAATGGGCTTCAAGATTTTTTTTTTTAATAAAAAGCAATGCAATTATTCATTATCTAATGCTGCAATTAACAGCAATGCTAGCCAGAGCAATCTCTTGTTCAGTTAACTACTCACATAGAACAGGGCATGCTCATACTCTTGTGGGGGGGGGATTAAAAAGTGCAAAACATCTTCTGTTCATTATTTGATTTTAATATTTTTTAACAATAACCTAAAAAAAATATTAAAACATTGCCATTTCAGTCTACCGTTGGCAATATTTGTATTTTGTCACTATTTTGTGCTATTGAGATGGGATTTTCAGCTTTCTATTTCACAGCTGTCCCATAGAAAATAATAAATTTTCAGCAAAGGTGAACAGTTTTCGTTGAAATTTAAAAAAAAAAAAAACATTGGATAGAAGATTCTTCTAGTAAACACCAAATGCAAAATGAATGTTAAAAGAATGGCCATCACTGAAATGTTGTTGCCGCAGGAAATAATAAAAAAAAGTTTTACCACTTATTGGCCGCTGTGAGCATTTATAGATGTCTCCCTTAGCCCCTGTGCTAGCATACCTCACCTAGCTACCACTCCTGGTGAAAGTCCAGACTACTCATTACTGTAGATCCCATTGCCTTTGTCTTCACCAACAAGAGGAACTAAACTACTACTACTCGAGACGCCTCGCGAGCCCCGCCAAGACTGGAATACCTTTAAAGCGTTCGCTGATGTCTGCGTGCAGGACTCAGCGAATGCGTAACAATCTCTGTGTACTGATGCGAAGGATCAGAAGGTAAGTTCGCTCTTTGCTGAATTACCCCCTAAGAGTCTACAGAAGGACCTTTTCAAGGGTAAGTGCTAACTGGAGCAATGAAAAATGATATCAGAACCTTCCTCTTACTTAAACTCAGAGCATTCCATTCTACCTCACTAAATCACCTTATGAAAAGACACTCCATATCATAGAAAAAGAGGTCCCCCAGGCTACTGTCAGTAATCTCTGGGGTGACTGGACTGTGGTAGAAAGGTGGAAGAAACCTTTGAAAGTACAAATATTATATAAGACTGGCATTGTTTAATGGTCATTTATCTGAACTATATTTTAGTCATAGATCAGTCTGATCAGGACTATATTATTTGTGCATTTAAATAAGCAACTAAACTGACTGAGTGAAAGAGTTTCAAATACAGGGGATTATTCACTAAAGTCCGAATTGTTGCGTCTAGGTGCAAATTCGCCAGATAAAGACAGTCGCAATAGGCTGCTACTGTCTCAATCGCATCCTTATAATGAAAATATTGTCGCAGTCGCAACTTTATTATGGGAAAATTGTCGCAATCTTAACATTTAAAAAATTGTCGCGGATTTCCTATGGGAATCCGCTGTTTGCGAATTCAACAGGTGAATTCTCACCCTAGTGAATAACCCCCACAGTCACTGGTGGGGACATCACCAGAAGAATAACTGTTTAACAAATACCATATTGTAATGCAAAGAGTCTTAATGAGGAGCAGTGTACCTGGAGACAAGCTACAATTTCTCATTATAAAGATAACTGTAATTAGTATTTATCATGTGAACAAAATGCAAAAAAAAAAAATGCAGAACAATATAATCCTTTAACTCAGTGAAGGTGGGACTCTGTGGTGAACTGAACAAGTTTTTTCTGGGGTAGTTTTTTTCTAGGTTGGCGTTCACAATTTTTAAACAAGAACTCTGCATTAAACCATTTCTAACTTCATTTTTTTTTTCTAGGTATATTTAATTTGATGTTTCATTTCTATTAGAAAACCAGCCATTCTCAGTAATTCAACATTTTCCTGGAGTCCATCCTCCGCCACAATCTCTAAAGGTTATGAGTAATAGCAGAGTACTGACTATCACAGCTTGTGTTTGCTTAAAATACAGGCTCCTATTGACTCCTTCACTCTATACATGTACATTTTCAGCATGCAGCCTTAGCATTTCATCCCCGTCAGCCTTGGTAATTTACACTTTCTCCTTGACCTTAAGCCTCAGATCCCTGTGGATCTCTCGGTTTAATAAGCTCCCCAACTAGAGGCTAATTGCAGAACAAATCGTTTGTTCAACAAAGTGTGAATCACAGCAAACCTGGAACTTTATGCAATTTTTCCTTTGTTGTGAATATGAAACAACCAGTTCTCTTGTGATTTCTAGCTTTGCTGTGTTGCGAGTTCATGTAACTCAAACTCATTTTACTGATACAGTCCCTCTGTAGCCATTCAGTGAGCTTTGTACTAGATGCAGATGGTTCCTCGATAGTTAAACTGACAACTATTAAGAAAAACCTTAAGAAGAGCAAAAAAAATAGGTTAATTATTTTTAATTGTGTCCTTGGAAGCTAGAGAGGTTGCATCCATTAAAAAAACAGTAACACAAAAATATGCTAAGCATTTATAGTTAATACACATTCAATTTAAACACAGAATATTTGTGATATAGTATGAAAGGAAGGAGGGAGCAGAGGAAATCCCTCCTCTGGGGTTTGCACCTGGGGTCCTGGTATAGAAAATCTAACGCTGCGACTACACCATCTTACTATCTTTATGTCTTGAGCTTGTATACAGAGCCTCAACATTGAGTGCTACTAATATTACATTTGGGGGTATCTGGAAAGTTGTTAAACCTTGCAATTATATCCAGCATCAAAACTCTGCTTTAATAATTAGTTATATAAAAACAGAAAATCGAAAGTTGGGTTAAATAGAAGACAATGATAACAGCTTTCATCCCTAAGTTGTTTAAGTTTCTCTTCTTTACACATGCTGACTGGCCATAGCACCACATTACCCATTTATAAGATGGTTTAACCATAGTATCAGCCCAGTTGGAGATCTCTTTCAATGCCAACTGTTCTGAATAGGTTCAATTGTATTCATTGGGGGTCTGTTTTAGTTTGAGGGTGTAAAAGTAGATTTCTTTTAAGTTTATCTGTCTGTACTTAGAACATAGTTTCTTCTATGATTGACTAAAGATCTTGTAATGCCATATGTTATTTGGCAGATAAAGAATTCTCCTGTTCTGTACTAAAATATTTTTTTCAGTAGGAGTTTCAGACAGAAAACATTTGTCTTTTGATGATCTCAACCGTGTCCCACTTTTGTATGGGGTAAAAAAAAACCATGGCTTAGTTTACTCAGTACCTTTTTTGTGTTTCTGTCAGGATGTATGAAGTGAGATTTAAAATTTGAATGGTGTTAGAGGAATCATGATTTTCTATTTGGGTTTCCTTTGATAACTTTTGTTTTGGGCATAATTCAGTCAGCACTTCCCCTTATATTTCTTACATCCCATCCTCGCCCTCTCAATAGGAATAGGAATAAAGTTTTCTTTACCACATCAGAGTGTTGAATTGGGGGTTATCAGAAGTGACAAAGGCAACTCCGAGTAAATGTCAATATATAACCTAGGGACAAGGTGACATCATATGTGGTGTATCATCCTGGGTACTGCCATTAGGGTGTGCCCTAATGCCCAGGTGTGCACACCTATGAGTGACATATAAATAGATGTATTATACACTTGTATAAAGTTAGGGATATCATGTGGATGCATAACTTCACATAGTACCTCTATTTGACTCACTACACTTCACTACGCATCCAGCAGTATCTGTCACTGTTTGCTAATTTGACAAATCTATCTGCAGCTTCATGAATATGAAGAAGTGAATATTCGACAATTAGAAAGTAGAAATGTATCTGAGCTGATATTGTCACTTAACTATTTACAACAAGCTTAACATTGCAGCATTCCAACACAATATTAATGGGAAATACAGTATTTATAAAACTGTGAAATGGTTGAAAACATTTTTTGTACTCTTTGCCACTTTTTAACTATTTAGACTAATTATGAAAATTTATTGCTGCTAAATTTTAATAGCCTTTAAATAATTGGCACAATTTTGCCACCTTATTTGTGTCTGTGTTCACCACCTATGAGTTTTAATGGTGACGTCTTTTACAATTAAAGCAAGCCATACCATTTTAATAAGAACTGGTTGGCTTTCCAGGCCAGGGATAAAACCATTATTTCCTATTGGACAAATTAATTTGAATGTCTAAATTCCCATGAAATTATTATAGATACAGTATTTGTTGAAATATCAGTGACAAGGTGGAAAATCACATCCTGATTTATCTAGCACTTTGGGAGTTATTTTCTAAAGTCCGAATTCAACTGGTCGAATTGTCAAGCAACAGATTCCCCATAGCAAATCTGCGACTGTGACAATTCATCCATTGTAAAGTCGCGTCTGCGACAATTTTAAAATTGTGGCTGCAACAATATTTCCATTGTAAGGTCGAGACTGCAACAATATTCTCATAAAGACACGACTGGGACAATCTTCTCATAATGATGCGACTGCAAAAATATTCTCACTATAAAGACGTGACTGCGACAGTAGCAGTCTATGGCAACTGTCTTTAGCTAGTGAATTCACTCCTTTACATAATTCAGACTTTAGAGAATAACCCCCAAATTTATATTTAGATCACTGGCACAAAAATGCATTGAAGGTTCCCATGAAATATATACCTGTAGACTTTTAGCTATACACTATAAATCAGTTTATAGAGTTTCCCAATCATTTAAAGGGGAACTAAAGCTTGTTTTATCTAGGTGTGATTTTTAAGGGGTGGGGGGAATACTTACTGATAGTGGTTTTAATCTCCTGTGCTGTCTCCTGCTCCCACTTGCAAGCCAATATCTTTTGCTCTGTAAAACACTGAGATCCTCTTCACTTCTTGTTGAAGCTCGATGAGGTGAGCATGTGCAGAAGCAGAATTCTGATGTAAAATTGCTTCTGTGCTTGCTCACCTCAGTGAGTTTCCAAAAGCAGAAGATATCAACTTGCAAGTGAGAGAAGGAGGTGGCATCATTGGAGAGTAAAACCCCTATTGGTATTTACCCCTCCCCCCTTTACAATCACCCCTAAATAAAACAAGGTTTAGCTCCACCTCAAATGATTTGGAAACCCTTTAAACTGATTTATAGTATATAGATAAAAGTCTAAATATATATATATATATATATATATTATGGGCACCTATCAGAAATCAGGATGTGATTTTCCACCTTGTCACTGTCTCTCCTCTATTCAGTTTCCGCAAATACTTCCTTATTTCCTGCCCCTCTCTTTTTCTTTGAATTAAACCCATTGCCTGTAGGCTGTTAGACTGCTTCAGCTACATTTAGCTCTCAAGAGAATAGCTGGTTCCCGTTGGTAATTTTTGTAATATAATTGTGTCACTCTTCCCTGAATTCTTCTTGGCTTCATAATTCATAATCTATAATTTTGTTCCATTTTCTACAATACCATGCATAAGAAAGGTCAAATTACTTTGTGTGTATATTATTTATTTCCTCCTATTAACTCTGTTTTTCATTAAGGCAACCACCATTCGCAATATATTACAATCTCTGTCCAGCATATATGGTATATTTAAATGGATATCTCAGTGATCATACGTATTTTAAGGGCACCTTCTAAATAATTCTAGGTAAAAATAATCTCAGCTATGGCAAAATAAAGGTGATTCAGAGGTCATTCAGATGGCATAGATCAAGGGATAAAAAACTGCCTTCCAAGTTTCAATTTGATTTGCCTACATTTTTTTTCTGATTTTTCATCCATTGTTTTAGAAGATCTGAAAAATTAGGAGTGAAACAAATTGTAGAATTTTGTTTCCCTTATAAAGTCAGCAAAAAAATAGTAACCACCAGAATTAAAAATTATTAAAACCTATTGTCATATTTCTACTTTACTGATTATATATGTTTTGGGTTTTTTTTGAATATTGAAACACTTGGTGATACCTTTCACTCTGTCCTTATATCTATAATTTATATTTAGATCAATAAATACTGATTAATTGGCAAAGTGAATGTTTGACCATTTTGACCTTTGATAAATATGTTGTCATTTACCATTTTCAAAACTTCATTATTGTTGTTGTGAAGGTATCAAGATGGCTGTCACCACTAATGGTCAAAAGTCATTTTAACCATCCCCCAACAAACTTTTACCAACACATTTAAATAAACTTTAAAGTTTCATAAAAGTAGGGTCTATCTCCTAGCAGTGTACTCCTAAACTGTTTTCAATTAGTCTTGTTATTATCTGAAGCACAAAACAAAATAGTTTGTGTGAATAAATCCACAGGAAACAATGGAATCTATTTTCCCAGCACAGCTACAAAACAGTCAGTGTGGCTCTGGTCTTTAAAAACCAACATCAAAGAATTTCCTAAGTCATCTAAAAACAAAGTATTCAAAAAGTCAACCAGAAAAATAGAATTATCCAAGCAAAATAGGCAACATTAAAAATAAAAACAAAATACCAGTA
>WMED01030702.1:0-10057 GCA_019650415.1 Pipa parva | reverse complement strand
ATCTATCTATCTATCTATCTATCTATCTATCTATCTATCTATCTATCTCTGTCTATCTATATCTGTCTGTCTGTCTGTCTATCTACATCTATCTATATCTATCTGTCTGTCTGTCTGTATCTATCTATCTATGTATCTATCTATCTATGTATCTATCTATCTATGTATCTATCTATCTATCTATCTATCTATCTATCTATCTGTCTGTCTGTCTGTATCTATCTATCTATCTATCTATCTATCTATCTATCTATCTATCTATCTATCTATCAAAAATGTGATAGATTATTTAAATTGCAGTGCATTTCCTGGAAATTGTAAGCAGTCAAGCAGCAGTTGTCTTCAAATCAAACAGGTTTACTGAGTATATATGTGAGCCAAAAAAGGATAAACTCGGAAAAGTGAAATCGGGATTTTCCAATTTTAATAAATTTCGCCCATTATATAGTATGCAATACTTACAACATTTATAGGTCAGATGAATACTCACAATTGGAAAAGTGTAGCTGTGATTATTATAAAGAATAACATGCTTGCATTTTATTTAATTTTACCTGTTTCAACATCCGAATACAACAAACAGAAGAAAATAACAAAAATAAAATAATATATAAATCAAAATTACATTGATAAATAACCTTTATTCTTTTTTTTTTCATTTGTCAGGGGGCCAATGAGAATACTCCCTGCAATGAGCCTGATGATGTGTGAGGCCGGTACAACCAAGTGGGAGGAGTTGCCAGTTACCCTCATATAATATATTCCAGATAGTTGAATCCAGTTATAAATGTAAAATATTGTAATGAAAACTGAACGCTGCTGATGACATGCACTTGCATAAAAAAAAAATCATGAAAATCATGAAAAGTCTTATTATTCAGTTAAAAAAATAAGCTACTTGGATCCTCATAGAAGGTTATTTAGTGTTTAAAATGTAATCTGCCCAGACAGTTTGAAAAAAAATGTGAACTTCTGGAGATGTCCGCAAGGATCTATTCATTTTTCATGAGCTCTTTTGTCTATTTTTGGATTCAGTCTGTTAATCAAAAAAAAAAAAAAATATTGTCCTGTTTTACAGCAAATCTTTTACTTACTAAAGGCAGCATTATACTACCAAGTTCTCTACTTAATAAAACAATTATATTTGGTTTATTTATGGGAAAATATAAAGTTGTCACGGTACTTACTGTTCAGGGCTCCCAGCACTCACCTCTGGCATCATCTCACTCGCGGGTGCAGGACAGCAGACGTACATCGCGGTTTCGGGTTCAGGTCATGTGACGCATGGCGTGCTGGCGGAATGACGTCATGATGCACTGTCAGTGCATCGGTCTCCTGCGCACTATCTCCCCGCCTCCTGCCTATATAATCCCTGCTTCTCTGGTTAACCGGTGCCCGTGTATAAGATACCTCTGAGGTTACTTGTGACTTGCTTGTTTGTTTGTTCCTGTTTCCTGGTATTGATCTTTGGCCTTGTTTTTGTCTATGTTTGACCTCTGCCTGACCCGACCTTTTGGCTTGTACCTTGACTACATCTCTTTTTGCCTGCCCTCGATCTCTGGCTTGTTTTTGGACCTCTCTTTGTATCCACCAGTGGACAGCTATCCTGGGGACCGTGACCCGGGTATTCCCTGCAGCAAAGCCCACATCCCCTTGCGGGGGTCAATGGTGAAGACAAGAGTCTATCTTAGACTCCACGCCATAGGTATAGCTTGCGCCAAGTCCCTGTGGGTATGCACTACTGCAGCCTCCTTCTCCACACAAACTACTCCTGCCTTTTCATTACAGTATACATGGGCCATGGAGCATTCTGAGGCTTCCAGTACTACCACTCCAGAAGAGATGCTGTTAGCCCTAGCTTGAAGAATGGATTATTATGAGTCGCACCAGAGTAGAATGGCTCAGGTTTTGGACTCCATTTGGACCCGCCTTCAATCCGCACCTTCTCTTTCCGCTCCTCCCATTCCTCCACAGCCTTCCTCTCCCGCCAGATATGAGCATCCTCGTATTCCCTGACCACCATTGTTTTCTGGCAATCCTGATGCCTGTTGCGGATTTTTAAATCAGTGCCAGATCCAATTTGAATTCCATCCCTCACATTTTTCCTCGGAAAGAGCTAAGATGGGGTATATCGTTTCTTTACTGAAAGATGAGGCATTGGCCTGGGCTTCTCCCGTATGGGAGAGAAGGGATCCGGTGACTTCCGACTCAAATGCTTTTATGTCCGCTCTTCGCCAAGTGTTCGATGTGTCCGGACGCACTACTGTCGCTTTGTCTCGCTTGATGAGCATCAAACAAGGCCTATGATTGGTGACCATATACGCCATAGAATTTTGCACCTTGGCCTCAGAGACTGCTTGGAACAACGAATCCTTAACTGCTGCTTTTTGACATGGTTTGTCCAGTCAGCTCAAGGATGATCTGGCCTCTAAAGATCTCCCCACATCCCTAGAGGAACTGATTGCTCTTGCTATTAAGGTGGATAATCGCCTTCGGAAGAAAAGTGCGGAGAAGAAGAAGACGGGATTCTTTTATACTCTCCTTAAGGTTAAGGTTAACCCTCCTGTTCCTTCTATTGCTAATATTCCGGCCGATACTGAGGAACCTATGCAAATAGGAGCTACTCAGCTGTCAAAAGAGGAATGCCTACGCCATCAAACGGCAGGTCTGTGTCCTTATTGTGGAGGTAATGGACACTTTGTTCGTAACTGCCCCATCAGACCGGGAAACTCCACCGCCTAGAGGAAACTAGGGTAGAACCTTTGGGCAGATCTTCCTCTCTACCCTCCTCTGAAGTTGTTCGTCTGTTTATTCCAGTTTCCCTTGATGTCTCCTCTTCCCTTATTGTTACCAAGGCCCTGGTAGATTCCAGAGCTGCAGGCAATTTTATGGATTTGAATTTTGCCAAGGAACACTTATTGCCTTCTCAATCTTTATCTTCTCCTTTCCGGATTTTTGCCTTAGACGAGAAGCCTTTATCTGAAGGACTGGTCACCCATTCAACTCTATCCCTTTGAATGCAAATAGGTATGGATCATGTAGAGACTATCTCTTTCCTGCTAATCCATTGTCCTTCAACCCCCATTGTGCTTGGTATCCTGTGGCTACATCTTCACAATCCTGTCCTTGGTTGGCAACGTGATCTTATTTCCAGTTGGTCCCCGTCTTGCAAGGATAGATGCAACCCGAGGGTTTCCGCTATCGCTTTTGCCAAAGCTTCTCTTTCCATGGAACAGCTAGCCACCTTACCAGATGTTTAGCACAAATTTTCTGACATATTCTGCAAAAAGGGGGCTGATGTTTTACCTCCGCATAGACGGTATGACTGTCCAGTAGAGTTACTGCCCGGAACCTTCCCTCCTCATGGTAGAGTCTATCCCCTGTCTGTGCCCAAGACTGAAGCAATGCAGGAGTACATCCAAGAGAATCTACAAAAAGGGTTCATACGTCCATCCTCTTCCCCTGCTGGAGCAGGCTTCTTTTTCGTTGAGAAAAAAGATGGTAGTATTCATCCGTGTATTGATTACCGAGGCCTAATTAAGGTAACTGTTAAAAATACTTACCCTTTACCCCTCATTTCAGAGCTTTTCGACTACTTGAAAGAAGCCACAGTCTTCTCCAAATTAGATTTACGTGGTGTCTATAATTTAATCCGCATTCGTCAAGCGGACGAATGGAAGACGGCTTTTAATACCCATGAGGGGCATTATGAATACCTGGTCATGCCATTTGGCTTATGCAATGCCCCTGCTGTCTTCCAGGAGTTCATGATTGATATTTTTCGAGATCTTTTGGGATACACTGTTGTAATTTATCTGGATGACATCTTAATCTTTTCTAATTCCTTGTCTGAACACATTACCCATGTAAAAGAAGTTCTTTCTCGTCTCAGACAAAATTCCTTGTATGCTAAACTTGAAAAGAGCCAATTTCATGTACCCAGAATTGTCTTTCTAGGTTACATCATTTCCGCTGGAGGTCTCGAGATGGATCCAAAAAAGGTTTCTGCCGTTAAAGATTGGCCACTACCAACCACTCTTAAGACTATTCAACGTTTCTTGGGATTCGCCAACTACTATAGGCAATTCATTAATTCTCTTTCCCTTATCTCGGCACCTATTACCGCCTTAACAAGAAAAGGAGCTAAACCTGCGCAGTGGTCTGATGATGCACTAAATTCTTTTGCCATTCTGAAGAAGGCCTTTACTACTGCGCCTGTGCTTCGACACCCAGACCCATCCAGACCTTTTCGTGTAGAAGTGGATGCCTCTAACGTTGGCGCCAGTGCTATTTTGTCCCAAGAAGATTCTGCCACCGGTAAAGTACACCCTTGTGCTTTTTTCTCTTGTCGTTTTTCCCCTGCAGAGAGAAATTACGATGTTGGCAATCAGGAATTTCTGGCCATTAAGCTCGCCCTGTCGGAATTGCGCCATTATTTGGAGGGTTCCATATTACCATTTATTATTTTCACAGATCATAAAAACTTAGAGTATCTTCGGTCGGCTCAGCATCTGAATCCTTGCCAAGCTCGTTGGGCATTGTTTTTCTCTCGTTTTGATTTTATTATTACTTATATTCCTGGTTCCAGAAACAAGAAGGCAGACGCTCTCTCCCGGAGTTTCATTCCCGAACAAACCGAAGAAGAACTATGTCCTATTCTACCAGCCTCCAAATTTCTTTCTGTTTTGTCTCCAGTTTCTCTCTGTATGTTAGAAGCTGTCCAAAAGGATGTTCCTCCTGAGACTCCCTCTGGCCTTCTATTTGTTCTGTCTAAACTTCGTGTTGAAATCCTCCAACTAGTACATGTTTCTAAGCAAGCAGGCCATCCTGGCAATGCCAAGACGCTAAATCTCCTATCAAGGTATGTTTGGTGGCCAACCATTTCCCAAGATGTCAAGGACTTAATTTCGGCTTGTACTGTCTGTTCTCAGTCCAAATCCTCCCATTCTGCTCCTAGTGCTTCTTCCCTTACCCATCCCAAGTCAACCTTGGTCCCATGTTGACATGGATTTTATCGTTGACCTTCCTCCCTCCCAAGGAAACACATGTATCTGGGTAGTGTCTGACCATTTCAGCAAGATGGAACACTTTATTCCACTGAGAAAATTACTGTCTGCTAAGGATTTAGTTCAACTCTTCATTTCACACATCTTCCGACTACATGGTATTCCGCAAGAGATTGTTTCCAATAGGGGTTCCCAGTTCATATCTCGTTTTTGGAGAGCATTCCATCTTGCATTTGGAGTCAAGTTACATTTCTCTTCTCATAGTGCTTTAACCAATAAAAATATTTCAAATTAAATTAGACCCAAACGTACCAAAGGAAATATTTAAAAATAAATGTGCACATGTGATAAGGAATCGGAAATTGTGAAAACACTGCACACAAGTGATTTACATATATGCGCTCACCAGACATATGGGTATATTTAGCATATATAAGGCAGAAGCCGATACAAATCTTCTCCCCCTTCAATACATCAGCAATAGGGATCACAATGTTCCTCTCACAAAAATCTCAAGGAAGAAACTGGTACAGGCCAAATATGGCATAAAACAATTCTTTTTATTTGCTCAAAATGGAGCCTCACGATAAAAACAAAAAATCATAAGAAAACGGATAGTACTTCACAAAAAATTTTTATATAATGCTAAAATCAATCATAAGATGGATTGAAGGCATACATACTCTCAACTCTACATGTTTTGCGATTTTTCTGCGTGTATGGTCATGATTTAAGAGCATTCCCATTTCCTTTATCTTCCACCTCTGTTCCGTCTGTTAATTCTGAGCTTACCTCTTTTTTCTCTATTTGGCAGTCCGTCCAAAAAAGTTTATCTAAAGCAAGTTCCTCTCAGAAGACTGCTGCTGATCGGAAAAGACATCCAGGTCCTAACTACAAGGTCTGAGATTTGGTCTGGTTGTCCACTCCGAATATCCGCCTTAAGGTACCTTCAGGTAAATTGGGTCCCAAATTCATCGGTCCCTTTCCTATCTCGGAGGTTATCAACCCGGTGGCGGTAAAACTTTTGTTACCTAAAAATCTTTGTATTCCTAATTCTTTCCATATCTCTTTGCTCAAACCTGCAGTTCGCAGTCAATTTTCTTCTACTTCCTCTCCTCCTGGTCCTATCTTGGTGGACGGTCATGAAGAGTACGAGATTGGGAAGATCCTGGACTCCTGTCTTTCTCATCAAAAACTTCAATACTTAGTGAGTTGGAAGGGTTTTGGTCCAGAGGAGAATTCCTGGATTTCTGCTGCGGAAGTTCACGCTCCAAGGTTGGTTCGTGCCTTTCATAGATCACATCCTGAAAAACCCAAGGGGCTTCCGGAGGACACCCCTGAGGAGGGGGGGTACTGTCACGGTACTTACTGTTCTGGGCTCCAAGCGCTCACCTCCGGCATCATCTCACTCGCGGATGCAGGACAGGTCATGTGACGTGCGGCGTGCTGGTGGAATGACATCATGAAGCGCTGTCAGTGCATCAGTCTCCTGCACATGATCTCCCTGCCTCCTGCCTATTTAATCCCTGCTTCTCTGGTTAGCCGGTGCCCGTGTATAAGATACCTCTGAGGTTACTTGTGGCTTGCTTGTTCGTTTGTTCCTGTTTCCTGGTATTGATCTTTGGCCTTGTTTTTGTCTACGTTTGACCTCCGCCTGGCTCGACCTTTTGGCTTTGTTATTGACTATGCTTGTCCTCCGCCTGGCTCGACCTTTTGGCTTTGTTATTGACTATGCTTGTCCTCCGCCTGGCTCGACCTTCTGGCTTTGTTATTTGACTATGTTTGACCTCCGCCTGACCCAACCTTTTGGCTTGTACCTTGTCTACGTCTCTTTCTGACTGCCCTCGACCTCTGGCTTGTTTTTGGACCTCTCTTTGTATCCACCAGTGGACAGCTATCCTGGGGACCGCGACCTGGGTATTCCCTGCAGCGAAGCCCACATCCCCTTGCGGGGGTCAATGGTGAAGTCCAGGGTCTATCTTAGACTCCATGCCCTAGGTATAGCTTGCGCCAAGTCCCTGTGGGTATGCACTACCGCAGCCTCCTTCTCCACGCAGACTACTCCTGCCTTTTCATTACAAAAGTTTTGTGTAATTTAGACTCGTTGTGCCCTTAATTTCCATGTAAGCATTTTTCTAGTATATGTTTGTTTTGTTTTGTTTTTTTACAGTTTTTGATTAATTCGATAAAGAAGGTCAACTTCTTCTTTAAAGTAAAGAAGGTGGAGAAATTTGTGCAAATGTAACAGTTTGGGCATTGTTGAAACATTGCAAAAAATAATGTAAACAAATTGGCCAGTTTGGGAAAAAACAAGTAAAGATAATGGCAAAAGGCCCGTTAAAAATAGTCATGAGCAATGAAAATTTGAAAAAGCCAATGAAAAAATGTGCCTGTACATAGCCCCACCATGTGCCATATGAGGGTATCCATAGGACTAGCTTCCTTTTGCACTACCTTTATTACCCAGTGGGGTATGGAGAACTGTTACATGCGGAGAACTGTTACATGCGGAGAACTGTTACATGCGGAGAACTGTTACATGCGGAGAACTGTTACATGCGGAGAACTGTTACATGCAAGGGTCAATAGCACAACATACTGCTACTTTATCCAAGAAAGTAAGGACACTTCCCATCCCACTCACACACTAGGGTCTGCAGCACAGGACTCTAAAGAGCATTATGTGTGTGTGAGTGTCTGAAAGAGGATGGGGGTGTGTCTAAAATAGCAAAATGGATGCCTTGGTGCAGGAGTTCATAACTCCTTAATTATCAAACCTTTCAGTTTAATAAGGGATTAAAGGAGAGACCTAAAGGTATAAAAAAAATGTATTAAACAACTTACCTTGTATTGAGGTATTGACTTCTGTGTCAGCCTGCTCGCTGTGAAGTAAGCATCGGTACAGGGTAATTACAGCACAGTTCATGCACTGACTATAATGATTCATCTCAATATAAGTTAAGTTGTTTAATATTTCTTTTTTATTTTATACCTTTAGTTCCCCTTTAAGCCAAAGTTTAGTTATTCTTTAAAGTTGAGTTATCTTTTAACAGATAAAAGTTGCATGAAATCAGCAATGTGTGGAAAAACAAGGAGTAATAACACATCAGGAATTTCATTTCAAAGAGAACATTTTTACAAGAACTATGCTGGAATAACTCCCATGCTAATCTGAATTGCTTTTTTTTTTTTCATCTCTTTTTGTAGCGTTATTGGTATTTTTAATTGTACAACTCTGTACAATGAAATTACATTTCTTGCGATTTTACAGTTAAAATCTCTTGTAACATATATTGTTCTTAAAGCTGTTTTTTTTTTTAATTATAGGATATGAGCTTTCTAATTGAATCCATAGTAGATTGCATGTATTTGTTACTTTTTAATTCTAATATTTTGTTGTGTCATTAAGAGTACTGATTGTTGGTTCCAACCTGCAGATAGAAGAGTGGCTGCTAGTTTTTCAGATAACTGAGTTGGGGTTCAAGATTTAGGGAGGAATTCACCATAGTGTGAAGTGAGGTCCGGATCCTTCACCTCACTTCGCTCCTCGCCTCACTTCGCACAGACTGTTATGCGCTCGCTGATGTCCTGCATGCGGACATCAGCGAATGCTTTAAAGGGATTCCAGTCTCGGCGAGGCTACTCGAGTGGTCTCGCCGAAGGATCCGGACCTCACTTCACACTATGGTGAATTCCCCCCTTAGACCCAAAAATGTATAGGGGAAAAGTATCAAGTGGTGTTACTGGAAAAAATATGGGTGCAAATTTCTAAAAAATGGACGCAAATTTCTTTGCGCTCCATCCACCCATTTTGCACCAGCTGCTCCTTTTTTTTTTTTTTTAATTTTTGCAGAAATCAGTGTTTCAGACTGGGCGTGGTTGATGTATGAAGCTTAGAATGATTTTAAGACCTATTATAAGAAGTAAAATTAACACCAGCCTGAACCCTGGCATTAGGGAAGCAGTGACTTATATATGTAAAAAATGTTAGTAATTTTCATTTGTGTTTGGATGTTGCTAATATTTTTCTAACATTTGGACATAAACAGGAATTGCTAACATTTTTACACAAACCATTAATTATTACAAAAAAAGGAGGAAAATTGCTAACATTTTATGCAAAACTCTTAAAGGAACACTAAAGTCTCAAAAAAAAAATAATAAAAGGGTACCTTTTAATAATTAATGAATCGCTAGCGGATCCCAGATTTTTATTCTCACCTGCACAAACTGGGATCGAGAGTGGAAAACTGCTTCTTCCCTGATCTTCTCAGAGGCAATAGTTGGCAGCCTTGGCACAGGTGCAGCTGAATCATGCTAGGGAGATAAGGGAAGTGAGCAGTGACCTCTTTTAAAACTGTCCACTTGCTTTCCTTAACCAGTAAGGGGGGGCACTATCTTGGTGCTCGCCCCATGCCCCATGCCCCTTCCTGCTCCCTCCTTCCTCTTCCGTGTCCCTACTTACCTCTCCCCTGGCTGAGCTGTGTCTGATCTAATGTTTAGTGCTACAGTATCCCTCCCTATCCCTAGCACTGCTATAACGTCCTGTGATCTGCTCACAGGGAGTTAAAGCAGTGCTTGTAGATAGAGAAGCGCTAAGCATTAGATCAGACATAGCCCGGTTGGAGGAGAGGTAGTTGTAGACACAGAAGGGAGGGAGGAAGGAGGAGGGGGAAAGGGAGAGGTAGAGGTAGAGGTGGGGCAAGTACTAAGATAGCACCCCCCCTTCTTCAGAAATCAGGGGCCAAGGAGGGAGGGATTGGGTTTGTGGTGACAGCACAGTGTGGGAGGGGGTTTGTAGGGACATCGTAATGTGGGAAAGGGATTGTGACAGCAAAGTGTGGGAGAAGGGTTGTGGCTACATCACAGTGTGGGAGGGAGGTTGTGGTGACAGCGCAGTGTGGCAAGAGGTTTGTGGGGGAAGCACAGTGTGGGAGGGGCAGTCATATTAATCTTATATTAATATTATACATGTATTGCCAAGAACACATCTTCAGTGACAGGCATTCTGACACCTGCACTGGGATTCATTCACACACCTTCAGTGACAG
>WMED01030701.1:0-10057 GCA_019650415.1 Pipa parva | reverse complement strand
GTTAGTTAGTGCTGCCGTCGGAGCAGCCTGGCTGGCTGTGTTAGTTAGTGCTGCTGTCGGCTGCTCCGAAATTAATCAGAAGTACCGGCAAATATTTTTCTTACAAAAAAAGCACTGGATGTTACAAATGCATAGCAAATAGGTGGTTTGCTGGTGATAACACTTACAGGAGAGGCATACTATTGTTAGGTACTGGAGAACAAGTCAGGTAGCATTATGTTTATTTACACATGAATATGCCTGTGTTTTTAGTTTTTTTTTTTTTGCTCAAACATTAGAAATCCCAGCATAACCTCTGAGTCCCTTCTTTGGCAGAAATTGTGGTGACCTTGTTTTATTGGCAAGCGCTGGCAGTGCAGTTGGAGCAGGGGCTGGGATCTGTATTTCAATTAATTAAAAATGAGGGAGCCATGGACTAAAGACAATCTTTTCCAGTTACATTTCTAGTCTACCCAAGCATTGCCTCTTGCCCTAACAAACCAGTGTTGGAATGGCCCACCAGGCCAAAGGGGGGTGGGGAGCTCACAGTGGCCCCAGGCTACAGTGGAGCCTCCTGGAGCTTCTAAATGCACCAACGTGGCATGTTTCTGAGACCAGTGTAAGCATGTAGGGGTAGGACGCAATGAAACCATAGTCACTAAAAGTTTTATTTAATAAATATAAATACAAGAAAATCTTTTTTTTTTGTTGCTGGGGGTCCTGTTCTCATTTCCAGGGGGGGCTCGAGCACTATGTCAGACACTGAATGGCCCCATCATTTTCACTACACAGGCCAATAGCCTATTTCCCGAGAAATGATTGGCTCTATCAAATATGGGCGGGTTTGTTTACCGATCACGTGATAGGAGCGCTCCACATACGGAAGTGACGTAGCTCAGGGACTGAGCGTGTATGACAGGCGTACTAGGCGAACTGGGAGCTGAACTGAAGGGTCTGGGGGCCGAGGAGCAGCCCTGTCATGGGCGGTAGCGGCTCCAAGGCGCGAGGCCTGTGGCCTTTCTCCTCTGCTGGACCTGAGACTTCGGGGAACACAGAGCAGAGTCTGGCCCGCATGCGCAAGGCTACACCTTTCATCTTTACCCGGCGCGGGTGAGAAACAAATTGAAGGTCTTAAAAAGGGGTGAATAGGGTGTCTCATATGAAAGACAGCCAGTGGCAAGGGCATAATAAGATGACGAGACCTAGGGCTGTTCTTAAAGTGTGGGGTGCTGCAAGTGTGTACAGTCTATAGCAATTATATTAAAGCTAGCCAGTTTGTACAAGCCTGTCATCACTCCCAATACTGTGCCAGCCACTGTCTTCTCTCAGGGAATTCTGGGATTTGTAATTAAGCGACAACTTTGGGGACCTTGATGAAAGAACACCTTATAAATTTGGATGAATTGTCCGTCAACCTAGCATGTTGATGTGCACTGACTATGTAAGGGTTTTGAGGAGTTAAAGTGTGATAGTGGAGCAGTTCTTCAAAAGATAAACAGTGGCTATGGGAAGTGTTCAGATCCCTTTACATTTCTCACTCTGTTTCATTGCAGCCATTTGGTAAGATCAAAAAAGTTCATTTTTTTCCCCCCTCAATTTCTCATTCTTTTTTTGCTCATTAATGTACATTCTGCACCCCATCTTGAAAAAAAAAAATGTAGATATTTTTGCAAATGTATTAGCCCCTTCGCTACGGGCAGAGATCGGGAGTTGTCACCTTGTCGCAGCGCCATATCCCATACAGAACAAGATAAAGCATGGTTCCGTATCATGGCGCTGTGACCTAACCCGTACACGGGTGGGAGTTCCGTGTCATGGCATTATACCATGATACGGACGCAATTATTATTTTTGTGTCATGGCACAGCGCCATGACATGTAGCGAAGGGGTTAAACAAGAAAAACTGAAATATCACATGGTCCTAAGTATTCAGACCCTATGCTGTGGCACTCATATTAAACTCACAGGCTGTCCATTTCCTTCTGATCCTCCTTGAGATGGTTCTACTCCTCCACTGGAGTCCAGCTATGTTTAATTAAACTGGTAGGACTTGATTAGCAAAGGCACACCTGTCTATATAAAGCCTCACAGCTCAGAGACAGAATTGTGGCAAGGCACAGATCTAGCCGAGGTTAAAAAAGAATTTCTGCAGCACTATAGGTTCCTAAGAGCATAGTGGCCTCCATAATCATTAAATGGAAGAAGTTTGGGATGACCACAACTCTTCCTCAACCTGGCAGACCAGCCAAACTAAGCAAGGTAAAGAAGAACCCCAAAATCACTGTGGCTGAGCTCCAGAGATGCAGTAGGGATATGGGAGAAAAACATCCCCATAGCATGATGCTGCCACCACCATGTTTCACTGTTGGGATTGTATTGGGCAGGTCATGAGCAGTGCATGGTTTTCTCAACATATACCGCTTAGAATCAACACCAAAAAGTTCAATCTTAATTTCTTCAGACCAGAGAATCTTATTTCTCATAATCTTTGAGTCCTTCATGGGTTTTTTTGCAAACTGTATGCGGTCTTTCATATGTCTTGCACTGAGGATAGGCTTCCGTCGGCATACTCTGCCATAAAGCCCTAACTGGTGGAGGGCTGCAGTGATAGTTGACTCTTTGGAATTTTCTCCCATCTCGCTACTGCATCTCTGGAGCTCAGCCACAGTGATTTTGCGGTTCTTCTTTACCTTTCACCAAGGGGGTAATTCAGGAAAGTGCAAACTTTCCTGACGATCCTTCGATTCACCTCACCGAGACTGGTATGCGCTCCCTTCTCTCCTGCACGCGGAGATCAGCAAACGCTTTAAAGGTATTCCAGTCCCGTGAGGCGACTCGAGTGGTTGCGAGGTGAGCTGAAGTACCTTTAAAGCATTCGCTGATCTCCGTGTGCAGGAGAGCAGGGAGCACATACCAGTCTCAGTGATGTGAATTGAAGGGTCGCCAGGTAAGTTCGCACTTTCCTGAATTACCCCTCAAGGCTCTTCTCTCACGATTGCTTAGTTTGGCTGAATGACCAAGTCAAGGAAGAGTTGTGCTGATTCCAAACTTCTTCCATTTAAGGATTATGAAGGCCACTGTGCTCTTAGGAACCTTGAGTGCTGCAGAAATTCTTTTGTAACCTTGGCCAGATCTGTGCCTTGCCACAATTCTGTCTCTGAGCTCCTTGGGCAGTTCCTTAGACCTCCATGATTCTCATGTGCTCTGACATGCACTGTGAGGTCTTGTATAGACAGATTTATGCCTTTCCTACTAAAGTCCAATCAGTTTAATTAAACACAGCTGGACTCCAATGAAGGAGTAAAACCATCTCAAGGTGGATCAGAAGAAAATGGACAGCAGGTGAGTTAAATATGAGTGTCACAGCAAAGGGTCTGAATACTTATGACCATGTGATTTTTCAAATTTTCTTGTTTAATACATTTGCAAAAATATCGACATTTCTGTTTTTTTCCTTTCAAGATGGGGTGCAGGGTGTACATTAATGAGCAAAAAAAAAGAACTTTTTTGATCTTACCAAATGGCTGCAATGAAACAAAATGTGAAAAATTTAGGGGTCTGAAACTAATTATAAAAAGTGCTCAGGATAGTCCAAACTTCTTTTTCAAGATCACAAATGGGGTGAGTGCTTTTACACAATAAAATTGGCTGCAATAGAAAGGTCAAGAGTATTTGGGGGCACGCAAGTACCAGTATTTCACACACTCTGGGCCTTGTTGACTAAAGGTTGAATAGCCGTGTATAGCTCTGAATTCGCATTTAATTGCCACTTCCCCATGTTCATTCAAAAGTAACAATAGTAACTGCAACTAAATTAGTTTACTCTGGCCTGGGCCAAGGCTTTTTGTGCCCTAAGCGGAGTAATGAAATCGAGCCCCCCCTCCCCCAGTCCTTGATGACTGACACTCTCGCCCACACACACCTACATAATCCCACTCTATAGCAAAGTTTTTCCCTGTCCTCCTGCTGCCCCTCTCCATGCTGCTTTCCTTCCCCCCTTTTCCCTGAGCTACCTGCCCCACAACATCCCCCCCATTCCCCACACTGTGCTCCCCCTCAACCCCCCTCCCACACTGTGCTGCTCCCTCCTTCCTACCCTCTGAATATGGGGGACTCTATCTTGGTGCTTGTCCCCTCCTTTTCTCTTTTCCTACCTACCTCTTCCGTGGCCCAGCTCTGTTTGCTGTAGAGCTGAGCGCTACAGCATTCATCTCCAGTCTGATCACAGGAAGTTATATCATTGATGGGAGGAGGAATGACGTAGCGCTCAGCTGTACAGTAGACAGAGCCAGGCCATGGAAGAGGTAGGTAGGGAAAGGGAAAAGAAGGGGGCGAGCACCAAGATTGTGATCCCCCCCCCCCCCCTCCTGAAGTGCTCTAGGTGGCTGCCTACTCCTCGGCCTGTCCCTGTGCTGCGCAGGAAATGGAGGTGGTGTGGGGCAAGTAGCTCAGGGGAAAGTGGGATGGAAAGCAGCATGGAAAGGGCCACAGGGGATGAAAAGCAGCAGGGGATGAAAAGCAGCAGGGGAAGGAAAGCAGCAAGGAGGGGGACAGAGAAAGACTTTACCTTTAAGAATTTTTTCTTTGGGGGCACACCCTAACGAAATGGCCTGCGCATGCCTATGGGGGTTATACAGGCCTGAGGGGTTTATCGCTTGAGTATGACAGCCTGCTAAGAGTACTGAAGATTATGATGCCTGCACTCTGCTAGTACTTCTATGCAGAGGTATTGATGAGCTGATTCTAATCCCCTGGGCTCCCAGACAGACCAACGCACAGAGGAAGAGGATAAAAATCAGATCATTGGGCCGCCACTGCATAGAAGAGCTACTAGCCTACTAAGCAGTGCAGCAGTCTTAGAGTGGAATTATGCATATAGGTGTGTAGGGTGGAGTGTCAGTCATCAAGAACTGGGGGGAGGGGGTCACGATTTCATTGTTCTGCCTAGGGTGCAAAAAAACCTTGGCCCGGCCCTTACTACAGCATGTGACTTTAGCTGCCATTTAAGTGAAATTTGAGGCGTAACTACTTCATTTAATATTTAGGAAAATTCAAAATGCATTTCATGTTTTCATTATTTCATTGTTGTAGGGCAGCGGTGGTGAACCTATGGCATGCATGCCGTCCTCAATCCCAAGAGCGAACGCTCCTTCAGTGTGGGTCATGGACCTGACCTGACAGTTTTCAGGTTGGATCCACAGCCTACGCTGAAGGAGCGCTTGCCTGTAGGATAGCTGCGGCAGAGCTTTTCCTTGATACACGCGTGATGATGTCACTCATCAGTACCTGTATTTTGGGGAAAGGCACTGGTGAGTGACGTCACTTTTCAGCACTGGGTGCAAAAAGGGTTCACCACCACTGTTGTAGGAGGAACCATCTTGCATTTTTTACTTTTTTTTTTTTTTTTTTTTTTGCTGTTTCACAAAAAAGATGGTGGTCAGTGCTGGGAAGAAGTAGTTCCCCACGCTGTAAACTTTACTAGGCTAAAAAGTAACTGTACAAAACAAACAGACAAAATAAATCTTAAACAGTTCTACGGATCCATCAAATATATGACATGAGAAAATGAACAAGCTTTATTGATTGATACAATACCAGTAATGTACAGTATATATCATGAATGAATTCTTTCAAACCTGGACATGTAAGTGCAGTGTTATCCCACAGAGCAATTAGGTATTCATTTAGAAGTTGTTTTAGTTAGCAGGATAAGACAGTTTGCTTTTCGTCTTTATTTTTTATTTTTGTTTACTTTAAATTTCACAGAATATAGTATAGATGTGGATAAGGTCTGAATTTAAAGTACAATGATAGTAAACATGTTCATGAACAGTTTTTTACTTCTCAGATTATATTTATTTGTGTATCAATTCCTTTTTTTTTTTATGTATTTCTTTTATCTGGGATTGTTTTCATTTGGTCCGTTAAGGCATTCTAATTTAAATTTTCCCTTTCATGTGGTTGGGTGTTGTGGCAGTTAGAGGAAAAAAAAATGGAGTTTAACAATGTTTGGCTCATAAACTTTTTCCTAAGCAAATCTCTGTTAAATTTATTTAACAGATTTCTCATTCCTTTAATTGTTAATGTTCATAATTTCTTTTGGATACCTGTGTCCATTCAAATGTGCAAGTCAGAAAACATAAATATACTTAAACAGCGTGACTGAGTTTGGTCTGTGCCAGTGACTGCTAACCTTTTGAGTGCTGCGTGTCAATATTCTGTCGCAGTTGCGACTTTATGATAGGAATATTGTCACAACAGGAAACTGTTGCAGTTTTACCATGGGGAAATGTCGCAGTTTTATTATTGGGAAACTTGTCGCAGTTGCGGATTTACAATGGGAAAATTGTCGCGGTTTTGCTATGGGTGGAAATTGTCACAGTCGTGGATTTACAACGGGACTACATGAGAGTGTGACACCAATGCCAACCATGACGTGTCAACAAAAACATATCGTTGTGTAGTAGGTTAGCCATCACTGCTCTATGCAGTGCCTTCCAAGATGACTACTGTGTTCAGCTATACCAGTGATGCCCAACCATTTTTGCATTGGGGGCCATATAAAATTGTGACATGCGTGTCATGGGCTGCTTCAAGGTCGCGACTTTTAAAATCTTTTAAAGTAACAGGTGCGTCAATTTTCCTTAGTAAAGTTGTGACTGTGACAATATTCTCATTATAAAGACACGGCTGCGACAGTAACAGTCTATTGCGACTGTTTTTAGCTGGCCAATTCACACTTGTATGCAACATTTCATATGCGGGCCGTAGGTTGGGCATCACTGAGCTATACTATGTTTCTTCTCAGATTTTTGTACATTTCAACATGCCCTTATGCTCTTCTCCTTCTGTTCACCTTGGCAATGGCAGCCTGGTAGTTTATAATTAACTGGGTGATGCGTAGTCCAGGGTGGAGTAATTTCTTCCGGTAGTAAATTAACTAGCTAGTGGAATGTTGTTTCTCTTAATTATGTAACTTTCTAAGCACAAATGCCCAGTGCATAATAGGTTAGGCAATATATATATATATATATATATATATATATATATATATATATATATATTATATTTTATTGGGAAGGGCATATGAGAGGGCTAGTGAATTATTATTATTATTATTAGTGTTTATTGCTTTATTGCTTTCTGATCATTTGACACTTTGTTTTAACTTATGTAATGCTGTAGTGTAATGTACACTTTTAAATTCATATTGTTTGGAATCCTCTTAAACCGTGTTGATCAGGCACTGAATAAAGCCCATGAACTTTTCAAGCTGATTAATTTTGTTCACTGCAGCTCTATGTTTTTTGATGAAGATGGAGATTTGGCACATGAATTTTATGAAGAGACAATTGTGACAAAAAATGGAAGGAAACGAGCAAAGCTGAAACGTGTTCACAAAAATCTGAGACCTCAGGTAACAACATGGAAATATATTGAGACTAATGGTATATGACTATAGAGTGACAGGTGTGAAGTTCAGGCAAGGCTGAGTAGAGGAGGATACAGAGTAAATGAACTAAAACATTACTTTTTGTGAATCTGCAGCTAAGCAAGTACTTCTGATTTGCTGTAAAGTCACAAACTATCCATTTGGTAGAAGACAAAAATCAGTAATGTCAAAAAATGAAAATGGCACTTATATCTATACTTATTATGCATTGAATTTGCACCTCCAAAATTCTAATATGCCTGGAAAGCATCATTTTATTTGTAAAATGTATTTGTTTCACTTCATAAATACATATTATTTAAAATCCCATAGAAATCAGCGGGACTGCGTAGGTGTCTATTTACCCAACAGATAAAAGATGGGTGCCTCAACAGAGAGAAGAGGAAATGCATTGCAATAAAAACCAGCAATCAAACTATGAAGATAAAGTTCCTACTAGTACTAAGACAAAAAAAAAAAAAAGGTCACTCTGCATACAATGGGAAAATTATTTTCCTAGTTTTACTGGTGCTTTTAAGCATTGTGCTACAGCTAAAAAGTACAATACAATGAATCCAGGCTGCTCGCCATGTAACCTCAAAAGGGAATCCCCATCTTATTGTGGAATAAAATAACAATGTTTTGAAGGGAAACTCCTCCCTTCATCAAGTGTACACTCATTTATTCTTTCAGTTAGCTTATGTATGTGAGATGGGTTACCCAGTAGTGATCCCTACACAGAAACAACCTTTGTGACGTTAATTGAGCCCAGCATTAGCTTAATTTTATCTGCATCTCTTGTTAGGGAAAAAACTTTTGTTTGTTCTGAAATTACGACCTATTTGAACATTTATTCCTTTCTGGAAGTTATTAATAGTGTTATTACAGTAATGGAAGAGTGCTGTTTTTTTCTTTTATATGTATATACTTTTATATATGATTGTTTACTTCTTACTGACTTCAAATTTAAAATATAGAATGTCTCTCTTGTTTTTCCCCTACAGGGAACCATCAGATTAGATCATCCATGTCTTCACGTGGACTTTCCAGTTGTACTGTGTGAAGTCTGACACTGGCTGACACCCCTGCCTGCCATGCTGATCCCTCCTACACCCTCTGTGCCCATTGCTGTGCTCCTCATATAGGGAGCAGGAGGAGAGTAATGGCGAAAATAAAAGGACAGTCACAACCGAATACTTGAGAACTGTCTGTGTAGGGGACTAACGGAGGATGTGTGAAAGTTACAAGACTTCCACACTTTGCTGCTGTGGAGCACATGGTCTTATTTATAGGATCACTTCTGGGTTGTGCTTTAGAACTGCTGTAAAGGAATTTCCTTTGGAGCCAGTGGGTGTAGTTAATTTATAGCTACTCCTTGTGTTTTGATACTGACCAGAAATGAGGTTTCTGTACCTCTTCTGCTTCTTTGTTGCTGCCAGGAAGCATGGTTAAGGTTCATAACCTCCTTTGTGTTTTATGCAGGCTTTAGGGGTCTGCATATTAATTCTCATTTTGCACTGGAACAGTTTGCCCCAGGTTTATGAAAACCTTACACTTTATAGCAATCAGTGAGTGATCACTGCCCAGCACACGTGCATTTCTAGACCTATTATAATTTCGAAAACATAATAGATTTTCCTTATTTAAAAATGTAATATCATAGCTGTCTAAAGAAATGCAGTATACTGCATTTAACTTCTGTTATTTGGTTATGTAAAACACCAAATGAAACAATATGAAGGATAGTTGAATTATATAAATCCACAGCTAGCCTTCATACTGCACTGTGAAAGGGTGTTTATCCTTGTCACTGTAAGTAATGCAGTGTGTTGCTAGCATTTGGGTACATGTGAGTGTGCTAGAATTTTCAGGACATATATTTATATTTGTAAATGTGTCCTCTAATAATTGCTTTTCCCATCAATGTTTATTTATTATCTGTTTTTGTTTATGTTCTGTATTTGGAATATTTGCTGGCCATGGGCTGACTTCTCTGTTGAAGGAGACCTACTTTAACCTTCACAACAAGAATAAAAAGAGTAACAGGGAGAGATTTCTGGCACAGAGTACATATCCCCAATAAAACTTGTCTTTCTACTGCTGAAGGAGTCCTTTATCACTAATAAAAGATTACACTACAAGGATGCAGAGTAGCCATAAATTAAATGGGAAATAACACCATCTTAATATATGGTTTCATTAATGTATTGTAAGAGCTCAAACTGTGTAATATATATTTTTAGCTTTCTAGACACCTTCAGTTTCAAACCCAACCACTACTACTGAAGTTCTTCTCGAGAAGATTGCAGCCCCTTATTGCTCTGCAGATAAGATTCTCTGAAAGAAAATCCTTCACCATTTCTTTATGTCTGTCCTAATGCAGAGTAACTGGCTCTCTTGTGCAAACATTCTGAAGGTCTTACAGATCTTTTTATTAAAGGACAATTAACACCATATCTGGACCTTGTTTTCAGTTGTACAGTTTAATTTAGTAATGGTAATTGAGATTAAACATTAAGTTACTGTATAGCCAGAAGCCTGAGAGTTCACAACCTTTGCCCCCCCATTCCAGAAGACAGAAAGGCTAAGGAGGTTATTCACTAAAGTCCGAATTGGTGCGTATTGGTGCGAATTCGCCAGATAAA
>WMED01030700.1:0-10057 GCA_019650415.1 Pipa parva | reverse complement strand
CGACTTTTTAGCAGCTGCATTCTCAATGTGCTCAGGCTTTAAAGGAGAACTAAAGTAAAAAAAAAAAATTAAAAAAAGAACTGTTAAAATACTTACCTTATACAGAGCTGATTGATTACAGTCACAGCATGAGCTGTAATTAGCTGGCACCTGATTCTTCCTTCACAGCGCTGGATGACTGCCAACCAGTGTGAAGCTCCTCCCACCTTGTTTCACCCCGGGTGAAAAATGGCTTAAACATCATCACATTTATTGTGGGGCCCAATAAGAATGCTCTCCGCAATGAGCGTGATAATGTATGAGGCCGGTGAATCAAGTGGAAGGAGCTTCTCAGTCAGCCAGTGCTGTGAAGGAAGCATTGGGTGCCCGGTAATTACAACACAGCTCATGCTGTAACTGTAATCATTCTGCTCTGTATAAGGCAAGTATTTTAATAATTCTTTTTTCATTTTTGCTTTAGGTTTCCTTTAACCACTGTTATATACTGTCTCTTTGGGGGGGTCACTCATTACATATTACGTCCCAAGTCTTGTGACTTGATATAGGGAGTACAGATCTCTTGAAAGCTCATCTATTTAAAGCGAATGTTAGTCCAATGAAAAAGGGTTTCACCAAGTATTGCAATGTTCATTTTTATAATATATATATATATATATATATATATATATATATATATATATATCATTTTATATAATTTTACTGATGTGGAATGTCTAATGTAGTTTAAAAAACAGGGAATCTGCATTAAATAGATTACCGACTGACCCCATCGAATAATACATTGCCCTACTGGACACCATGCATTCATTAGGGCAATAGGGCAGTGTCATTTAATTTGGGAAACTGACAGAGGTGTAACTTTCACTGTGTGGGTAATCAAAGATTGTCACCAGGTCACTCCCTTGTGGGGTCACTCTCCTCATCAAAATAACATAAAATGACCAAGATCCAGAGAGGGCAAAATGTTTTTAATATGCTGCTGTATGACTGGGCATCTAGGCTTCACGAAGTGCATGCTGGGTACATACAAGACCAGTAGGAACTGGACACTACCATGAATTAAAAAGAAAAAAAAATATTCATTGGAGCTTCTCATAAAATGTCTGTGAATGGATATTTTAACTGCAAGACCATTAAATCACCACAGTAATGTATCCTTATTTTTCTACAGCTGTTCAGTAAAGATGACTGAGGGTGAAATTTTATATTTCATTTAAACAATATAGGAAAAACACGTTGAGGTAATATGTTAATGCTACTGAATTAAGTTAGTTGACAGCATTGACACTTTTTATTAAATTGATACTTCTCATTCGCCAATGACTTTTAGAACCTTGACTCTAAAGCTCAACACTTAATAAAAGAAATTGCACATCACAATCTAGTTTATGAAATATAACTGCCATGCAATTTGAGGACAATTTTCCATGCAAGTGTAGGACAGACACAAGGGGTGTTCCTGAACTTATATCTACAGGTGATGCATCACTTAAGAAATGAGGGGGTTATTATTGGCTAAAGTTTGAATTGGTGCGTAAAGTTGTGAAATTGACAGCTAAAGACAGTCTCAATAGACTGCTACTGTCGCATTCGCAGAATTGTAATGAGAATATTATCACAGTCGCAACTTTACAATGGGAAAATTGTCGTGGATTTACTATGGGAATCTGCTGTTTGAGAATTCAACAGTTGAATTCTCACTTTAGCTAATCACCTCCTTAAATGTTGATTTGTAAATAATAACATTAATATAATATGTAAATAATTTGATTTATAAATAAATTTGTACATTTTTTTAAATAAAATTAAACCAAAAAAAAGGGAATTTTGCAAAAATGAACTTGGTGGACATATAACTGGAAGAGATAAGAATAAACTAAGCTCTTTAGAATAGTTAATAACATTTTAAATTGTCACCCTTATTTTAAGGACTGTTATCTGCAGGTTGTACTGAAGCCTGCATTCCTCTCACAGCCTGCATTCCTCTCACAGCCTGCTATACATCTGCACAGACCGCTTCCTGGGAGTGATTTTAATCTTTCCTTCCGGTATATTAAATGAGCTATCAGGACAGTTTGATATTTATAGAAAATGATAACTTCATATGGTATTATTGATTCAATTTTGTGAGACAGTAATACAATAGTAAATGACTCATCGTAAGACTGAAATGATTATTTTTATCACAATTAAACATTCAGATATATTTCAACATAGGGAGTCATGTGATTTCATAGGCTAGAACAAGTTTCAGATAACAGCAGCTATTCAAATGTCCATAAGATGACCTTTACTGCAATGATCCAAAAATGAATGCGCTCTTTTTCTTGATTCTCTGGTATTTCAGAATCTGAGAAAGTTTATGATGTTTACGCTGGACCAAACCTACACTAGAATGAATCACAAATAAGAGTTTTTACAATCTCGAGATGTCACAAAAATTAACCAAAACGACAATGAAAACAGATTTATTGCTCAGACAACCATAGAGTTTCCAGTATAGCTAATGCAACAGAACCTTGCTTTAAAAATCAGAACTTTTTGACAATGTCTGGAAGACTAAAAGCAAAGAAAACTCCCTGAAGGACCAATTATTTAGGTCAATAAGAAAAAGTTAGAGAGAGTTTGGCATCGCCACTTTCTTACTCAGTGGGTCCCCAAACAACAAACCACCCATTTCTTAAAGTCGTCAGACTACTTTTAATTTATATATAGAAATAAAAATATACATACATACATATAGAAGATTTACTATGACAATGGAGAAAACAGTAGCCAAGCTATTTCAGACTAGATTTAATTTTTATTGATTTAAATTAAGTGGTTGACTCCTAAGGACTTAGAAAATTAATTTCCCAGAAGAACAATTTCATATAATACACTACATATGGGCAGTGAGCACGTCAGGTCCATCTGCGGTTAAAAAGCAAGATCAGAAATAATAGGGAACAATTCAGCATTTAAAGGGACAGTAGCTTAAAATTAAAAATGTACAATATATAGATATTTATAGATACTAAAAACCTAACACTATTAAAAAAAAAAAAACAACTTTTCATTATTCCTAGGACATTTTTTTAAATATATATTTGCATATTTTCTAACTGTTTATACAACTAAAACTAACAATGTTCCGGTAATTTCTTTAAGCCGTTCATGGAAATGCCTGAAGATAATGAAATAATAACATTCTTATAGAAGGTTATTTACAATCACATGATAAGAATGCTCTGAAGTTAGCCCTGATAGATAGAATGAAGTGGGGGCAGTTTGATCAATTTCCAAGGTTGAGATCTTTTGAATAAGATCCTGGTTGACCTTCTGATGAGAAATGGAAGAATTTCTTCCTATCAACAGGATATACAGTATAAAGCCAATATCCAACTAGGCTTAGCATACTCCCAATAACTGCAGTTTAGGTTGTAATATTCTCTGTATTTTATTGATGTTGTATGCTATCACATTCTTTATGCAGTTATAATAAAATGTATTCCTCTATATTATGCATTGTAAATTGCAGCACTTCCCCTGTATAATACCTCAAAGTATACAACGTCCCTCCAATATTGCCCTGTAAAGTGCAGAAATTCCTCCCATAATGCCTCAAATTGCAGCACTTCCCCCCCCCATATTGTGCCCTATAATGTACAACACTTCCTCCACATATTGACCCTTAAAGTGCATCACCTCCTCTACATATTGAGCTGTAAAGTGCAGCACCTCATCCTTGTACAGCAGGATTGCTCCAATTCCAGGCTTGAGAATGCTTCTGCACTTTACCACTAGTGCTTTTCTACTATATACAAGGTACTGTATTTAATAAAATGTATATTACACTGTAGGGTAAATAGATGAGTACTGTTGCCCTAGCTTGGCACCATCTGCAGTATAAAATAGGCTATAAAGCAGCAGTGGATACTTTAAATAAACTTTAAAGGGTATGTAAACCCCGTATATAAAGAGAGCCCCATTTACCTAATGTCAAGCAATAAATCAACCAATTAAGAAACTCCTTACTCAGCTCTTAATTCAGCAGAGCTCAATATCCCCCTGTAACTGCATTGTCTCTGTAAACAAGTTACGTCTATGGGCAGTGTAGTGTTAAAGCCACACCCTCCTCCTCTCCCTGGGTTCTCTCCCCACAGCTGACCGCACAGGCGAGTTTGACAGGTCTTATCTGCACATGCTCAAGGCTATAAACAGGCTTTGTAGATAGGAGAGTGTCATGGGTAACTGTCATGGATGAAGTGGACCCTCTTATCACTATGGAGCTGACACGGGTTTATCCAAGGTGCGGAATCTAAGGAGCCTCCGGTCTTCACGCTTAACCCCTGCAAGGGGCTTTTCAATCCGGCTTTTCAATCCCCCGCCAGCCATATGGGGAGGGACCGGTGTCGTTGATAGACAGGTATGTAACAGAGAGGGTTTTTCCGCACAAGAACATCTGTCTGTGATGTCACTCAGGGGGCAGGACTTATCATCACTGCACAGTAAAAGCCTGTACACAGAATGGGAGAGGGGAGCAGGGATGTTTAAACAAGAGGCAAGTACTATTGATCCCAAAATCATTTTTACATTTTAATGTTTAAGTTGGCTTTCCCTATGTTTACATGTCAAATAGAAATACATGTTATATCCAAAATTTCCATACTCTAGATGAATTACAGACTTGCAGTGAAATAGGTAAGGCACATACCCATAAAGGGATTAAAGTGAAAGTATGGCACATCAGAGGTTTGATGTGAACCTTTAGGTGGGTGCATTTTGTTTTTAATACAAGAGCGATTGGCTGTGTTCTGGAACATTGATGTCTCTTTCTAAAATGTATCAAATACATTGAATTTGGTGCCAAATTAAAAGGAGAGAGGGTTACCTAAATTCATTTTGGCAAACTGTGATAGGTAGAGATGTATCAAATGTCATTAATGTAGAAATAATAAAAAATAGATGGAAACTAGTTTTAGAGCAAGTTATCAACAGGAACACTTTTAATGGTGGATAGATTTGAAGCACCTTTTTCTGCAGTTAAGATAATACCACTTAATACATTTCCCACACACAGAATCTGCTAAGGTCATGTTGTCTGTAAGCATCTCAATAGTACATTATAATGCTTATACCTCAAGGCTGGGGGAGCCAACAGGATCTTCTCTTACTAACATTTATAAAGTAAAGATTCATGAGTACCCTTTGAGAGCCCTTAAATAACAGACAGGCTGTACCAGTCACAATTAGCTGGGGGTATTGTAAAAGATCCCCTTAAAATGTTGTGCTTTATACAGTATATATTTATTCCTGAATGAATATGCGCAAATTATAAAAAGTTTATGCCGTTTACTGCTTGATTCTTCATGGCACAAAGGAATAATTGATATAACAAATGTCCCAATATAAATATTAAATATATTCCATGTTTTCTGTGGATTGGTACCAATGAGCATAAGGGAGACTGATTCTACAGAAAGGAAGGTAAATGCATGGCTCAGCCTTCCAGCATACAGCAATGTACAACTCCCACAATCCCCTGTGGAAAGACTGCAGCAGTAGTCTTAGGGTGCTCCCAAGGTTCAGCTTGGTAGCACCCTAATGTGTCCATTCAGAACCCTGGCTGGTGGTTATTCTCTACTATCTCCTCAGTGCTAGCTGTCCTTACTACGTTAGCATTCTTGTGTATTTAAAAGGTTTGACTCCAGATTTGCTAAGCAAATACTCAAGGGAATTCATCAACAGGTGCTGTCATTTACAAAATTCTAGCAACCAATCAAAAGTTCACTTTCATAATTCTAGTTTCCCTGTACTAGTGAATGTGAACAGCTAATTGGTTTGGTTTCCATGGGTTACTAGACCTCCTTTAAGATTGCACCTGAAGAGTTCCATCAATAGATTAATAGATTTAGCTCTACCTTCACCTCTTCATCAACCTAATCCTTATGCTGCTAATCCTATAAAATTATATTTTTATACAGTATATATATATATATATATATATATATATATCCTATTATATATTATTGAGTCATATGTATAGCCCCACCAATTATAAGATTTGTGTCATAAAGCTCCACCCATCCTGCACTCTATGCTTGGAATATGTATATTAGTGCATCCATCCAGTTATTCCTCATTCCTATTGATCCTGTCATATGTATAGCCCCACCCCTATTGCCAACAGATTGATGAATCACATGTATCAGTACTGAATCTTGCCTTTACTGCTCTAATGGACATGGGAAATTTACAGCTAGTAGCAGTAAGTAGCCACTATGTGCTACACATGCATGGGATAGATTTAAAAAAGCCAGTTTTCAAGGGTAACTAAAGCATTGAGTTGGATATAAATGACCCTGAATAAACTAGGGCTGACACCACTCCCATGTGACTCTGGGATACAAACTGTGGGTCCTGAACCTAACAAATAAGCAGCACAAGAGCTTTGTTTCATGCTCTGAGAAATGAAGGGTTTGAGCTGATTTCAGGGGAGGTCAAGGGATGTGAACATTAAGGGTAATTTAACTAAGCTAACGCTACAGATTCCATTTAAGCATCATTCAGTTTGTCCACCTATATTCATTCTGCCATCAAGTTTCGAGTTTGTAAGGTAAAATCTGTACCAGTGATGCTCAGCATTTTTCGGCCTGGGAAAGCCATAAAAATTTTGGACGCGCGTGTCACAGGCCACTTCACCACAAAAATACAAAAAAGAAAAAAATAATAAATTGAGCAGATAAAAATGTATTAGTAATAGTATTAGAAACGAATTGTACTTACCATTAGTCCTGTAGTGAAAGTCAGTTTTGATGGGGTGCAAGATGGCTGCCTTTCTCCCCCTTTTGTACTGGGTCTGTGGTTTCCCAGTGGTGTTTGTGTGGAGCAGAGGTGTCTCTCACAGTTCTTTTTAACCTGTGTTGGCCAGGTTTAATTATGTACCTGGCTTTATTGCTCCCATCTCCTACAATATGCATTCTGTGTGTGCGTCTGTCAGCCTGCACGCTGCTTAGAAGGAGGCCCTAGAAGTGGCTGTGCCATCTGCTGGTGCCGTCTGCTGGTGCCGTTTGCTGGTGCCAGCTTCAGTTCCAGATCTTGGGTCCGGAGTGTCTCCCTGGCGTGTCCTCCCTCCCTCCGATGTAGTCTCCCTCCCTGTGTGAGTGTGTTTTTTTTTAGACCTGTCTTGGCCTTGTTAATGTTCCTGCCTCCGGAGCTCCTGGGATTTGAGACTTTATTTTGCTACTGTCGCTGTTGTGCTGGGGGCCAAATAGAACTGCGTTGTGGGCCGTAGGTTGGGCATCACTGATCTGTACTATAATTTGTGTTCATTTTACCAGTGCCCCTCATTAGAAACTGAAGGGATTTCATTCTTTGCAAATCCAAGCAGAATATTTGCAAATCAAATGGTTATTACAGCGTAAAGAAAATATTGTATACAGTACTGTGTCTGGCAAACACACTCAATACCACCTTCCAAACAGTTTAATATAAAGTCTACAATTTACCCCAGTGCATTCATTATATAGAGACTGTTAAATATGCAGCACTAACTACAAACATGCATTTAAATCCCCTTAGTTTGCAGTGAGGCAAAACATATAGGGTGTTTATTGACTAATGTGCGAATAGGTGGGAATTTGCCACTTCCCCATATTGTGTGATATGGCGAAATCGCCAGCTAACGATGACTGCACTCTACACAATAGACTGCTACTGCTTTATTATGGGAAGCCACCCAAAGTGATGCTAATTCACTTTGACAGGCAAATTTGAACTTTAGATAATAACCCCCATAGTTTTTTCATTATGGCTCTTTATAAAGGTTTGAACATTTCTTCTCTCTCTTTACAAACATGAGGATTCATTAACAGACATAGTTCAAGCAAACAAATATCTTGTAACACTGTTATGGAATAATGAAATACTTACTTCCAGCCAATTTCCTTTAGGATACTGACCTAGCCTACCTGCAGCCCAGAATATGGATGACGGCTCGCAAATAGAATAGTAGTGGGTTGTTCTGTCTATCCAGCTGATGCTGAACTACATCTCTCAGCATCCAATGACTGAATGTGGGATTCTGGGGTTTGTGGTTCAGCAACAGCTAGAAAGATACTTGTTGCAGATCAGTGTCCTAGAGAGGAAGATTCTGAACCTAGGATACTCTTTAAAACACAAATGACAAATGTCACCATGCTGTCTTTGTCACTGAACACTTTGTGATAGGATTGACTTACAGAATTCCAACACAATGAGTTTAGACAACTCAAGGTAAGAGAGTACATTTGCCTGCAGTCCTATGGAGAAAATACTGTTAACACATAGGAATATTTTACTGTATTGTATTCAAATTAAAAAAAGAAGAAAAAAAAAAATCAGCCGCACTAATCTGTATGTGAATGTAATGTTAAGATTTCTTAATATACTCACAATGAGGGTTACTGTTGGGTAGGTTCACACTAGCGTATTGAGCGCAGTGTATTTAAAAAAAATCTTTGGCAAAAATACGCCCATAATAGACGTCAGAGAAAATTCATAGAGAACAACGCTAATGGAAGAAAAGCGTTCACTTTAGCGTTCCCTTGACAGCGTATAATGCTAGTATGCTACCTGCGCTATTTCTGAGCGTATGGAATGCGGTGTATTTTATGTGACTAGATTAGTTTCAATAGGAATTGTGTGTGCGATCTCACACACAGGGTTTGCGCTTGCAAACTGACATTCATTCAGATTCATTTTGTAATAGCGAAAAAGCGCTTATAAAAATTCGCTTACAAAGAAAATCCTCTTTAAATCTTAGGAATGAGGTTCAACCATCCAACTGGGACTTTCCTTCACATAGATTTCACCTGGACTCACTGACATACTCAAAGGACATCACACCAAATTGTCCCCTGCGGGGCTGCTAATGTCTCCTGCTTTTAGTGGAGAGGAGTTTCTTTTTTGGTGAATTTTCGCAATTGTTAAATTCCTATTGAAACTAATCTAGTCGCAAAAAATACGCCACGTTCTATATACTCAAAGAAATAGTGCAGGTAGCGTTCTAGCGTAATACGCTCTCAATAGAACGCTAATGTAAACACTTTTCTTTCATTAGCATTGTTCTCTACAGATTTTCTCTGGCGTCTACTCCAAAATGGATTATTGTCTATTTCAACAGTCCAATAAGAAAACTTCTACTGCTAGTTAAAGGGAAAATCTGTAACGCAGGAAGAACTGTACATGATATGAAGACAAAAAAACAAAACACACTTTAATGGATTCAGGAAAGACTGGAACATGGCAGGAAACACAAACATTGGGTTACCACGGGAACTGGGACGCTGTAGCGAACCCAGAACCTGTTACACCACCAAGTGTAGTAGATGTAGAAACAGGTTCAGGGACATATAGGACAAGGTGGTACACCATTAAGAAGTGCCAGGTGTACAGACAGATGCAGTTTCAGAAATAGGTGCAGGTTCAGAAATAGGTGCAGATATTGGAGCAGACTCTGGTACATGGTGCATAAGGAGTGATAGTGGATCCTCAATTCCACAGCAGGAGTTGGCACAGGTTAGCTTTGAAGCACAGTGTCTAAAGAGGGCCAGGTCTTCACCATATAACCCCACAACTCCCAGGTCGTGGCACTCAAAGTAACTCCCCACTGCTGGCAGCTAGAAAGACTCAAATGGAAGTCAAGCGGATAGTTGGAACAGCAAAACTAGGATGTAGGGAGCATAGAAATGCAACATAACAAAACAGTCACAGCAATCCCGGGCACTGTTGAACTGTACTACACAGCAGCCATTAGTAGCAGCTCAAAAACAAGGTAGATGCTGCACGGACACAGCTCAGAAACAAGGAAAGGGTCGGACGCTGCACGGACACAGCTCAGAAACAAGGAAAGGGTCGGACGCTGCACGGACACAGCTCAGGAACAAGGAAAGGGTCGGACGCTGCACGGACACAGCTCAGGAACAAGGAAAGGGTTGGACGCTGCACGGACACAGCTCAGGAACAAGTAAAGGGTCGATCACTGCATGGACACAGCTCAGGAACAAGTAAAGGGTCGGACGCTGCACGGACAGCT
>WMED01030699.1:0-10057 GCA_019650415.1 Pipa parva | reverse complement strand
TTGTGGGGGTTTGCATCAGTATAGTAACCACTTTTTATTACATAAACCACATTTATTTGCCAAACACTACAGTTCCCCTTTAAAGCTTTTTTTTATTGAATTTAGCTGCAGTGCTGCTAATGCTTTCTCTAGTTACTAGTGGCAAGCAAAATCACAACAGCTTCAATTTAAACCTTCTTAGGCTAGGTTCACACTAGCGTATGATGCGCAGCACATCATATACTAGTGTGAATAAAAAAAAATAGAAAGATACGCTCTGGCATATTTTTCTATTGTGCTTACCAGCGACAGTGTGAAAGCTCCCTCAGCATGCACAGCATTTCCTATCTGGTCGCATTTTGTGTGCAGCGTATCATACACTCACCAAATTTCGACACCCAGCATTCCAGACGTGAGTGTCATATGCTAGTGTGTCCTGAACTAGGTAAGCACTATTGGCTTTCATTGAGCCGTATTTTTTTTCACACTAGCGTATGATGCGCTATCAGTTCATCTCAAAATGTTAATAAGCAGGAAGTATCTATAACCTTTTCACAGCCTTACAAACTCATTTAATCTAACCTGTCTTTATATATATTTTTTTCTCTTTAGTTTTAAATGGGTAGCAGTGCTCAATTCAGGAACTTATAAGGAATGGAATGATACATATTCTTGCACAGGGCATTCCTAAATTCAGTATCTGGAGAGCGGGAGATTTAAATTGACAGTTGCCCAGGCTCAGTGTCTGAACTTCCTATTGGATCTAGTTTCCCCTGCACTGTTTATATTTGCTGTTCAGCACACCTATTCAACTTCATATTGTTTCAAGTTAGTGCCTGATCTTCAGATGCCTCAGTGTGTACAGTGTCTCTTAAAGGGACAGTGTATTTTGTCATTTTATGTCCATCGTATATTCCTGAGTTCTAACCAGCTGCCACCAGCTCTTCCCATTCCTGACACTGACAATAGTACTGCAGCTCTCCTGTAAACATGTGGCAATGCTTCAAAACTTCCACAGAGGCTTCTGGGGGTTGTACTGAGCAAAAAGTCAATCAAATTGTTTAGCATGTGTGGATTCAGTGGAGTACTTATACCAGGATGGACTGCATTGCAAGTCTGCACTGCTCCCAAACACAACCATAATTTGTAAGGAAATTATCTGTTTCAGCAATTGTGGTTCAGTTCTGTGCCCTTTTCTTCCATGGGCCTTATAGCAGTTGATTCTCCTGTCTGTGCGGTATCTTGCCCTATCTTCTAACACAAGGGATAAGTGGCTTCCTGCTTTTGACTGCAGTTCTCTCTTTACAACAACAGTGGGAAAACAGCAGGAAGGGGTGTTGGTTTATAACATTTATAAGTATAGGTGGGAGGTATGGATGCTGGAAAGCAGGACACGGATATATGACGGAAAGCAGGACACGGGTATATGCCGGGAAGCAGGACACGGGTATATGCCGGGAAGCAGGACACGGGTATATGCCGGGAAGCAGGATACGGGTATATGCTGGGATCACGGGTATATGCCGGGAAGCAGGACACGGGTATATGCCGGGAAGCAGGACACGGGTATATGCTGGGATCACGGGTATATGCCGGGAAGCAGGACACTGGTATATGCTGGGATCACGGGTATATGCTAGGACAGATACATGGCTCAGGGATCATTACTGGTAGAATTAGGGACAGGGATCAGCTTCACAGGAGAAAAAATCCAGAAAAGGTAAATCCAGCAATTGGAGGCCACCCAGGACCCTCCTAGGACTCATATTGTGCTGATTATCTGATCCACTTGGGATAACTATACAACTGTATTCAACTGTATATTATCTATCACTACATGTTCTGTATGAATATTTGATTACAATGGATGCTGAAACTACTATCCTTTGTCTTTAACCTGTTACTATTTAATAAATATGTGTGTCTGTTTTGAAGCTAGAACCACTGGTGCTCTACTTCTTTATTATTCTTAACTTAAGTGCATGATGTTGGTATCAAATTCAGCAGCAACATACCCACCCCAATATGTAAGCGAGGCCTACTTCCCTGAGTTCTCTGTTAGCCAAATGAAATGTTGCTACAACAGTTTAGTAAATACTGTCACAATAGCGCTCCGCATTTGGCCAGTCTAGCTGTGAAGTGCGTTCTTGGCAGGAGGCACTCTAGACTGGAAATTATTGGTGGGGCAGCTTATAATGTTAAGATGTATACAATATATTTTTATATTGAAATAGTTTGTATTATAGTGCATTTTATTTTTACTACTTTGTCACAAAACAGGCTTGTTAATTTCTAGTGATATTCTGACCATTGCAAATTAACGTTTGTAAAACCATCTATTGCTTTGCAGCTGGCAGCATTATCTAAACAGAATGCAGCAAATGTATATGTTGCACATATGATCCAATGTCAGACACTATAAACTTTTCTAAGACTCTAAAATGGAATTGTGTTTTAGACCATGAAAGAAGTACAAGAAATAGATACCGTTTTGTAAAAGTAAACTAGCTTGCCAGTAGGGGGTGCCTTGGTAATGCATTATTCATTGTTCTTGACTAAAGATTCATTCACTAGGGGAAGTAAGTCTAAGCCAAGGAGATCTTGTTCAACACATCAAAATATTTTGGCAGCTCTGCAAAGTCACAGCTTAAGTGCAAAGAGAGGGTGTTTAACCATTCAAAATCAGTAAAAATCCTGAGCCAAGGCATTAGCATGTGGCCTAAAGCAACAGCATACAGACTAGAGTAAGTGTCCAATGTTTACAATTATAAAAGGCTGGCATTAAATGTCAAATTTAGATCTTCTATTTCTTCTGTTAACTCACTATGCTACATTAGCACCATATCATACTTCACAATAGTGCTGTTAGGGAAATAAAATACTATACAAATCTACTTAGAATTGATGCACGTGAAAAGCCAGTTTTACATGTTATTCATCTTGTGAAAGAATATTTGATTATAGCTTTGTGGATTACTAGAATTGTCATAAGAAGTCATTTAATGATTTTGTACTTTACAAATTAGTTTACAGTTTGGGATATATTTATCTGTATGATATAAACCCCTCCAATCCCCTTTCAAAACTGAAACAATGTGTAAAGTTTTTCTGTATGCAATGAAAAATAGGATAAAAAATCTACTATTATTCTGAAATGTAGATTTCAAATGTTACTTCCTATAGTATTTCAGTATTTGAAAGAGGTATCTCTCTTCTAAAATTATATATCAAGAGTTCTAGTCATTAAAATAATAGGTGATTAATTAAGCTTAAAAATAGGTATCAGATGACACAACAGGTTAGGTATACAGCAAGCACTTGTAGAATTCAATACCTCAGTGAAAAACTAGTAGTGTTTGTGGTAGGTGAAAATAAGAGTAACACACATGGGTTTATTAATGAAAACTCCTGTAAAGGGTCAAACATGCATTAATTCATCACTTCTTTATATTCCGGTATTCAGCAAAATCTGTGATGTGACAAATTCATTTGCTTACGACAGTCACTGACTTACATGAGCACTATGCACCACTTTGTGTGCCTGTGCACAGGGAATTCACCTATTTATCTTTAGCAAGCATTTTTGGGATTTTTTAAAGATCGGAAATAACTTTTTAATATAAAAAAAATGCATTAAAAAGTTATTTCTTACATGGCAAAAAGAGTATTTTTAAATAGGCAATGCCGACATAATAAAGTAAAGACTGTTCCTCCAGCAATAAGCCTTTTAAAAGCCTTTTTGACTTTGATAAATATCCCCCGACTGTGAGTCTGTCAAAGTAAGGAATTCAGCAAGCAGTACTGTGTCTAATTCACCTGTTTTCCTTTGTCAGATCAAGTGTAGAGAACCAGTGTCTTGTGTCTATAATGTATGATATTTAGCTATTTAGCTTTAAAATGTGTGCTTTTGACCACACTTCCTAAATGTGTATTATCAAAAGCACCATATTAAGAAATGGAACTGGGGGGGGGGAATTCAGCAAGCTCCGAAGTGAAGCGCGTAGTGTTCGCCTCACTTCGGAACAACTGAAATGCGCATGCTTATGTCCTGCACGTGGACATCAGCATGTGCATTTTAGTTTTTCCAAAGTGAGGCGAACATTACGCGCCTCACTTCGGACCTTGCTGAATTCCCCCCTGGGTGAGGTCTGTTTAACAACATGGCTGCTATCAGTAAAGATACAATACAGCCACAAAGTAACAATTCAATAGAAAATATTCAATACACATACAGAAATGAATTCTGGCATAGGTGTTCTGATATATAGGAAAATGGATGTGCTCACACTATAAATCCCTTTTAAATGTCCAAGAAACTGCATGCAAATACATTTAAAAAGAAAAGATTTCTGTAAATAACATATCAAAGATGTAAATGCAAAGATACCATTCTTCTTGAAATCCCAGGTAAATTCACTTCATCATTAAATACTGCAGGAATAGTGTATCTTCTGTAAGCAATTAAACAACAGTAAATGCAGTAAGCAAATCATTAGCTGATTTGCACAAAGTGAGTTGAATGTCTTTTTAGAAACAATGTGTTTTTATGTATGGTTTATTGTGTGGAATGGAATATTCCAGCTGATTCTCCTTTACACTAGTTATTCTAGGAATAGCTTGATTTATTATATATGAGTATTTTAGTCAAATCAGCTTTAGTGATAGTACCCAAGTTGAATATTTTACCCTAATATTTACTTTGTGAAACAGCAACTAATGTCCCCAGATATTATTATGTAGTTCATCTAATTCATAGAGCTACAATTTAAAGGGAACAGTCAATCTGACTTGAAATATATTGGAGGATGTTTCTTTAGACTAGTGATGCCCAACCTATGGCCCGCGGGCCATATTCGGCCCTCGATATGGTGCTATCCAGCCCGCGGCTTGAATTCCTAATTGTTGCATATAAGTGTGAATTTGCCAGCTAAAGACAGTCGCAATAGACTGTTACTGTCACAGTCGCATCTTTATAATGAGAATATTGTTGCAGTCATGACTTTACTATGGAAAATTGTCTCAGTTGTAACTTTAAAATTTGTTGCAGTCGCAACTTGTAAAGTCCCGACTTTGAAGTGGCCCGTGACGTGCCTGTTGCAAATTTATATGGCCCCAGGCCGAAAAAGGCTGGGCATCACTGCTTTAGACTATTTTGACCTTTTTGATTTGTCTGCAATTTTGATAAATTATATTGGGTCAATAAAAAATGTTCTTTTCTGAAAACTTTTTGTTGTATGTTGTATCAGTAAAAACAATCTGTAAAGCACTTAGTAAATTTAGATATCGGTGATGTTGATATCTGCAATATTGCACATGCAGGGAAAAGACCAACTTTGCTAAATATGTCTCATGGTCTTTTCTGGTCTGCTAAGACTAAGGGGAACTGCAACTACATGATGATAATGATTAGCAATGTCACACTTTTGGGGTAGCAGGTCTTTATTCATGAAGAGGCACAGATCAGCTAACTTTGGGGGATATTTACTATTTCGCCCTTTTTTCATCCAATTTTTTTTCCACTTCATTTTCCTTTTCCCCTAATTTATGAAAAGTCGAAAGCAATTTATTAATATTGATAAATATGTATACATTAACACTGCTAAAAATTACATTAGTATCAGCGAAGTCCTTTGATATCGATACTGATATTGCCGATATTTCTACCAGGGACTAATTAAAATGTTACTGCCCCACCTCCATAGGGAATAATGGGTTTTTTCCACTCTCAGCCAGATGAATACTTGTATAACTAAAAAATAAGTGGAAAAATGGCTTAGTAAATATTGATATCGCCGATATTGACCTACTTGGGAAAACCGATACGATTTTAATAATAATTATAGCTGCATTATATAAAGATAATATGGGAATTAGTGGCACTTTAGGGAAACTTTTTAGGTCTGGACATGTTTTTGACATATTATTATAACGAGGGTAGCAAAGTATTGAAACTTAAAGCAGTTTGTGCAGTTTGTGCAGTTTGTGCTTGTTTGTGCAGTTTGTGCTTGTTTGTGCAGTTTGTGCTGTTTGTGCAGTTTGTGCTTGTTTGTGCAGTTTGTGCAGTTTGTGCTGTTTGTGCAGTTTGTGCTTGTTTGTGCAGTTTGTGCTTGTTTGTGCAGTTTGTGCTTGTTTGTGCAGGGTGCGCATTGCTGTTATTAATATTTTCAGCACAGTACGATTTTCTTCTTTTACTTTTCACTATCTGATGCTTGTGGTTTAGGAAGTCATTCAGGAAAGAGCGAAGCTACCTTGAGATGCTTCTCTTCACTTTCCCAAGTTGGGTACTCGCTCCCCGGTCTCCTGCAAGCGGAGATCAGCGAACGCTTTAAAGGTACTTCAGCTCGGCAAGGCGACTTGAGTGGTTGCGTGGTGAGCCAATGTACCTTTAAAGTGTTCGCTGATCTCCGCTTGCAGGAGACCAGGGAGCACGGACCCGACTTGGCGAAGTAGTGAGAAGCATCGCAAGATAAGTACGATCTTTCCTGAATTACCCCCTTTAGTTAGAGTGTTTGTTGCTGGTTTTCAACTGTGCTTGCTTTAATTAAAGGGGTACTGCAAAAAATAACATGACAACAAAATAGTAGATCTCATTGCAATAATGACAGCAATGCACCATGGTGGAAACTACAATAAAATTATATTACTGTAATGTAATTCTGTCCCTGTAAATCTGACAAGAAGGTAGGACTTAAATATTACACCATGAGAAGTGATTTCTGTAACTATTCATCTGATTTCATACATTTTATTAAATGCAGCGAGCTTGGGTAGAAAATCATATAAAGTCCATTAACTAGTAGTTTTGGACTGCACACGCAATCAGAGAAAACCTAATTAAAAAAATAGAGAGATATGGTAGAACAGCCCTTGCTATTACTGAAATCCATGTTACCACTGCAGAAATGCATTCAGTTTTCCTAGAGTTAAATTTAAGTAGTGATACTTTTTCTCTTTCAAGCATGGTAAATGCTCTGTGTGTGGGGTTTTTTTTTTTTTGCATATCTGTAAATGCCCCATCCATTTAATAATGCTGTTCAGTGTCTTTGGTGGTATGGGGCAGAAAAAAAGACTTTAGGTCTGAGACCTTGTTTTGCATTAATAATGCAGTTCTGTATTTTCCACAAAGTAGGCATAATTTTCACAAAGTGAATGCATTTACAGTATATTTAAAATGCATGGAAGGGTTTCCTAAGACAATTTTTACCTATAGTTTGCAGTATTGTTTCTATCCATGTCCTTGACCAGCTAAATAATTCCAATGCCAGCCTCATTCAATAAGTGAACTACTGAATCATTCATTTATGCACATCCTGCTCTCCTATATTGTAAGAAAGGACATGGGTAACAGTAATGAATGAACTTTATGTTATGCTGTAGTTACAGCAGGGGAAAGGTGAGATAATTTCTGGGCGGCATGCAGGCCAGGTCCCAGTCTCAAGGGTTTTATCTGAAGTGTCCTCTGGTGCATTCTTCCTGAATCAGGAGGTTTACCATCTTCTCATTCTCATATTTATTGCTCCTGTAAAAGGTCAAGAGATAAACAGGGTGAAGAAACTGCTGCTACTACATATTCAATTTAGATATGGAGTCATTTTATATGTTCAGATATGTGTTTTGCCAAACTATTTTTAACCCTATTTGCTAATGGACTCTCTAAAGAAGCAATATAAAATTTAGCTGTAGAAGATTTTTAACTCCATCAGCATCTTTATAATTAGAAAACAGTATATATATATATATATATATATATATATATATATATATATATATATACAGTATATATATATTCTTTTCCTGAAAATGCCTGACACAAAATGAAGGATAAACAACAAACTAGAAACACAGTTTTGCTTTGTTAAAAAAGTAAGATTGAGAAAATAAATATAGAACACAACATCCAAGAAACACAAAACACAACCAGTGCTTGTGTAAATTCACTTCTGTATGAAGCATTTGTTTAAACTGGAATTATCTGTAGTCTTATGTATATGTGAGAAACAAAACAGACAATTAAAGCCTAATACAAGGCAGCAGAAAAACACTATGAGGGCCAAATACCCCATATATCCATCAACTATTATATGTCCATCAAGTGAGTCATAACATTAATCTGCTTATGTCAATGGTATTACAATAGGGTTATAAAAAGGAGGGTATAAGACAGGACAATGTTATTACGTAACTCTTCCCTGTCTTGGATTTGCAGATTAGAATCAGTATGCCCGCTAAGACAAACAAGGGAATATATACTATCAGTGTTAATTACTTAACAAAAGAGATTTATTAATGCAATATAATGATCAATATAAGAATTACCTCATCATATTCCAAGTTATTGTTTTTATTATTATCCAGTACCTGAGAATTTTCCCTGTAGGTGTCCAGTGGGATCATGATTTAACAGATTTGTGGTTTGGGAATGTCTCCAAAGGATGTGCACATTTTGTTCTATCAGTTACTGCTTAGAGAGTAGGGGAGACCTTTTCAGATAAACTGCACTGTGATGTACAAGATCCATTCTTTAAAACTCCTGGCTAGAAGGTTATCTTTCCCCAGGTGGAGCAGATGGGCCCCTATGTAGCTATCTAGTAACAAGCTCACTTATCCCTAGATTCTTAGGTAGAGTTATATCAAATACAATTAGGAAGGCAGAAGATATGCATTTTTTGTCTAAGTGGTACAGCAGTTCAAAAACTTCCCAATGAGTTTGATAGGATTAGTCTCTGTTAAGAGTAGTTGGGGATATTACTTTCAGTGCTGGTGAGTTGTGTATAGGTGCTCAGATGATATCCTGTTGGAACAGGCAGATTGAAAAGACCTTAAATGAATGAAGAACTTTAAAGTGAACCACATTCTGAATATGTTTGCTCAACATTTACATGAATTATGTTTTAAAAAGATTACTGCAAGTATTCTCTCAAGACACCCACTACTGCTCATTTGTATGTAGTGTTCCATTTGTAAGATCTGGCCCATTAAACACAATGTAGACACCAGAGAGTAGTAAGTAGGCATTTAACAATCTTAGCTTTACACTAACTTTAATACAAAAAAATAGATTAATGCATATTACAATTTCTCCAATCTAGGATTATCAATTTTAATTATTATTTATACATGATGATACAGTTATTATTTTTGCTTAGGGACCATACATGACCTAGCTCCGGTCCAGTAGGTTTAGGTTTAGAAGGTTTAGTGGATCTCTACTGCCTAACTTCTCAGACATATACTATGTGTAGAAAATCTTTCTGTTCCTTGGAATCTAGTGTGTGAAAAAATGTCAATGTATTTGTTCCATTTATCAAATAATTTGCTGGTGCCAATTTCAGGCTCTCGATGGAAAAGGGTATTTTCTCAGTTAAAAAAAACATAGATCTGCTAAGAAACCTTCAGGCAATGGGGTATATTTGGTTGTGGTATAGTCCAAACAGATGGTAAGGCTCCAGATGGAGAAAGTAGGCTCAATAGAAAATTTCATATCTTTCAACAGTGGTATAAAAATGATGTAAGCCTTGGAGTTTTAGTAGTAAAAGGGACCTTTCTCAAGATCTATGAGCGCTGTCATTTGGGTCATATAAAGATGTATGTAGGAGTCTGTATTAGTTACAGAATAAAATGCTTAGGTAAATACAGTAAATGTAAATTGGATCACTTGGGCTCTCATTTCCTATTAATGGACTCTGTGATATTTTTATGGACATTTGATCAATGATCAATTCGGCAGCCTAAAGCAGGCCTTGGATTCGGCAGCCTGAAGCAGGCCTTGGTTTCGGCAGCCTGAAGCAGGCCTTGGTTTCGGCAGCCTGAAGCAGGCCTTGGTTTCGGCAGCCTGAAGCAGGCCTTGGTTTCGGCAGCCTTAAGGAGGCCAACACTTTTGGCTGAAAAAATTCAACATAATGGCTTTAAAAAATGGCTGTATTGATATCTCGGGGGATATTTTTAACAATCATAAAAGTTTTCTCACAATATATTGATATACCTTTAATTACATTGAAAAATATTGATATTGTGTGTATATGTATCATTTTATTTATAAAGCACCACAAATTTACACAGCGCTGTACAATTCAGCGAT
>WMED01030697.1:0-10058 GCA_019650415.1 Pipa parva | reverse complement strand
TGGCCATGACTGTACATAAGGTTATCAATGTATTTCAAAAAAGGCTCCTACTCTCTTTACTATCCTATCTCCTTCTGAGATCAAGATATGTACGGTACTACTGATAATTGGCTTAACACTAAGGGCAATTACGTATGTATGTATGTATAATTTTATTTATAAAGCACCACAAACTGTAATGGTTCGGTACCAAGATGTAAAGGAGAAGGAGGTTGCTGGCATATACCACACTGAACTTGGCACCAGCTGTCTTAGGGCGCGAAATCTAAGGTACTTTCCGGTCTTCACCTTTAACCCCCACAAGGGAGTACTGGACTCAGCTGCTGAGAGTACCCAGGTTGCGGCCCCTAAGCCAGCTGTTCAGTGGTGGTAAGACACAGGACACAGGACACAGTCTGCGGACTCAGACTCTGGACACTGGAACAAATACCAGGCACGGGATTCAGATACAGGATACTGGACACAGGTACATAGATCACATGCACTCCCAGGTTCCTATTGGCTCCTGTGACCGATCGGTCACAGGAGCCCTCCTCTTTACATGGAGGGAGTCAGCTAGGATTCCCTCTGTGTTGGATCCAGCGCTCCACTGGCGAAAAAAACGCCTGGTGGAGAGCAGGACCAGGGGCCGCAAACTAGCGTCCCGAGGGCCGTGAGTTTGCGACCCCTGCCTTATTACATGCCTCATTAGATCTTTAAATGAGACTATATACTGTACATTGTAACTATTACAACTATGTAACATTTAAGTATTCCCTATTCAGGCCATTCATAAGTTTTAAACAAATTGTACAGAGACCTAAAGCAAAAAAATTAAAAAGCAGTGTTAAAATATTTACCTTATATAGAACCGATTCATTACATTCATAGCATGAGCTGTGCTGTAATTATCCGGCATCCAATGCTTCTTCACAGCACTGGCTGTCTGAGAAGCCAGTGCGAAGCTCCTTCCACTTGCTTCACCGGCTTCACACATCATGCTCATTGCGGGGAGCGTTCTCATTGGCCCTCATAATGAACCACTTATCACTGATGGTGAAGCATGTTGGGGGGAGTTTTGCGCTAGCTTCTCAATCAGCCAGTGCTGTGAAGGAAGCATCGGGTCCCAGCTAATTACAGCACAGCTCATGCTGTGACTATAATCAATCAGCTCTGCATCAGGTAAGTATTTTAACACTCCTTTTTTATTTTTTTGCTTTAGTTCTCCTTTAATGATTGGCTTTGTACCCTATTTAAACTCTTGTATCTTATCTATGAATAAGCACAGTAAGCATAGAAATGTGTAGGATTTATGGCCTCATGCTCTTTTAGAGGGGAATTCAGGATAGTCCGAAGTGAGGTGCGGAGTGTTCGCCTCACTTTGGACTGACTGATCTGCACTCGCTGATGTCCTGCACGCGGACATCAGTGAGTGCTTTAAAGGGATTCCAGTTTCGGCGAGGCAACTCTTTAGGTCTTGCCGAGACTGGAATCCCTTTAATACACTCGTTGATGTCTGCGTGCAGGACATCAGCGAGCGCAGATCAGTCTGTGCGAAGTGAGGCAAACACTCCGCACCTCACTTTGGACTATCCTGAATTCCCCCCTTAAACTTTACAAATGAAAGCTTTGTTTTATCTACTCCAGAGGTGCCCGAGACCTTTCTTTTAGTGTTACAGTTGGATTTGACCCTTGGGACGTCTATGCACTCGCTGAGCACATGGAGCACTTTTACACAGATATGAGTACTTTTATATCCATGTATATACTGGATTAAGCTACTTACACAAGACTTTCTATGTATACTTAATTAGGCTCTTTACTGTCTGAAGTGCAAAAATAAAAACCTGTGTGGATTATCCCACTAAAAGCAATGGACACTATTTTTCCAGCTCAGCTGAAAAACAGCTAGTGTGACCCCAGCCTTAGAGTCCTGTCTTCTGTAGCATTTGTTGTTATGTTAAAACAGCTTAAAAGTTCTATTTTCTTGCTCCTAAAATGTTAAGATTAGCCAATCACCAGAACTGTTGCTCATATAAAACAGCAAATATGCTAAATACAAGTAAAAGAAGAGATTTCAGTAACATAACAATGAAAAAAAAAAAATTCATTCCAACAATAGCAATGTAGAATGGTCAGTTACCATACAATGTAGGCAGTACATTAGTTTGCAATGCTAGCACTGCAGTCCATCGATCCATAACAGGATGTGATGAGGTTTGTGCTGGATGTTATGGTTGTAAAATAGAAATTAAACAATTATCTACATGTATCCCCCTAATACAGCTCTCTCAGCCCTTTTGAATCCGGAGCCGCTGACATCAAATAGGTAATGTCAGCGGCTCCAGATTGGCTAGCAACCCGGAAGCCGGTGACATCAGCAGCTCCTGATTGGCTAGCAACATGAAAGCACTGAGAAAGCTTTGTCTCTCTACAGCGATCACCGGAGATCAGCGGCAGACTGTAACGAGCGGTGCTTGCATGTGAGCACCACTCGTTACAGTCAAAGAGCTAGATGCAGCCATCAAAAGAGCCACATCTGGCTCAAGACACATAGGTTGCCGACCCATGCCCCAATAATAAAAAATCCCAGTAGTAGACACTCACCTAGAGAAAGAAAGTATTTTCTAATTTGTTGTTCAAAGTTTTTGAGTGGTCATAGAGGGACAGTTTGGCTGATTTGGGGACTTTGTTAGGGACAGTTTTCTGAATTGTATGAGGCCTATTGATTCAGAGAGAGCTTGGCCTGATATAAGTGGGGTTGTGGTCCTTAAAACAATTAACAGCCATATATGCTTCTAATACCTGTTTCTCCATACAGTTAAATGGACTGCATTATCTTAAGATTAGCTCTGCATACCTGTATTTATGTTGAGGCTAATGTTTGTTTTTATTTTGTACTGTTTGTTTTGGTGCCACTTTTTATGGGGCCTATCATGGTGTTTACCAGTTTGTTTGGTTCTGACAATAATTTTCTTTTCCTGGCTATCCTTCCAGTCTGCATGCCCTACCTCCATTAAAGCTATGAAATAAGACAATGTAGGCCTATTAATGTCTTGGTGGAAGAGTACCTTCAAGGAGAAATATAGTGCCAATAAAACTGCTCACATACATATAAAACTCCTTCATACTAAGCCAACCACTAACACAAATAGTTAAAACAAAGTTTAGTGAAGAAATAATACTTGCAGTTTACTTCCCCTACTAGTTCTAATGAGAGCTGACATTTTGTCCTCCCCATCCCCTTTCTCTCTTGCAAGTTAGGTAACACAAGAAGAATAAGCTTCCCAACTGCTACTGGTTAAGCAGTGTGCTGACTTTTTGGCCTTATCAGTCAGGCTTGTTTACATAAATCTGAACGTACAACAGGCACAATATATGTGTTATATGGTTACCTTCCCAATACCTGGAAGGTGGGTGCTAGATCCATGCTACAAACATAGAAACCTACAGGAAAAGACAAGAGGATCCTTAAAAGCACTCCAAAAATTACCACTACCAGGGTCGCTTTATCCTGAATCCTGTACCAAAATGGAGTCAACGGTGTGTCTGGAAAATGCATTTATTAGCACACTTTCTCAAAAAAGCATCATATAATTGAATCAAAACAGAGGGCGTCCGCTTGATATGCATAAAACATATAATGATGCATGGACATATGACTGAAAATGCAGGGCCCTAGAAAAACTAGCAAATCTAAAACATGGTTACTGAATGCTGTGACCGAGTATCACACTATGAGAGAGAAAGGTAATACTTTATATGAACTAACAGTTCATTGTATAAGGCAAGCTTTCAAGAGATATTCTCTCAACACTGTTTTGACCTGAGGAAGAGAGAATATCTCTCGAAAGCTTGTCTTATACAATGAGCTGTTAGTCCAAATAAAGGATCATATAATACTACAGTACTCATTTTTCTTACTATTCAACTGGACTAATACGTTTTAAACCATTTTTTTTTTTTATATTATGAGAGAGATATATCAAAATAAAGACAAGGCTGCATATGATATTAATTAATTCTCCACCAGCATTGAAAAGATGAAAAGTGAAGTTCATGTTTTGGAGCAATGAGGTACATTCAAGGATTCCAGTATTCGTATTGGTGCAAAAATATTGAAGTTCAGTGCACGCAAATGCACATAATAATCACATGAGCTGCATTGTCCAAATACACATCAGTTGTACTGCACTCCATCAGCATATTGTTAAGGTTTAGTAATCACAGCCCAGAGTGTGCTTCACCATGTATACTCATAGAAACAAATGACATGTGTTGCTCCTGTTAAATGGCAGAGTCTAAAAAATTACATGGTCACTCCAGCAGAGATCATTAAACATTATCGCCCTGCATCAGACACACGGAGATTCAAATTTTTGGTTTCCCAATGCAGACCATTATTGCTTCCATTCACAGATGTGCTGCCAATAACTTATGGGAGGAGGCATCAAGTATAGTGCCATATCCACACTCCGAATAAGCAGGAAATTGAGTTAATCTCACTGACATGAAGAGTTTACCATGTCTTCCAGGGTCCCACAGTACAGCCATGAAACCTACGTGCGTTTCACCTAAAAAAGTCTGGAAGAAGTCTTCTTAGGTATAAAGCATGTAGGTTACTACCTATATGTTAATGCAGTGCAGTTACTATGCTTGTTTACATTCCTGGAATGCAGGAGATTACAGAGACTCGGACTCAGGGGCAGTCCTGGCTCTATTGGCACCCTTTGCCTCCCCCCCTGCCCTGCGCCACCCCCCACTCACTTCCAACAGCGTTCCAGCGGTGCACCTCCTCTGATGAGGTAAGTTGAATGCAACGGCGATCCTTAGATGTTCGGGTCTTGCTGGCATCTGCCGAATACAGCCGACAAGACCTGAAGCAGCCAAGGAGAGCCATCACATTCAACTTACCTCATTAGAGGAGCTGCATTGCTGGAACGCTGTTGGAGGTGAGTGGGGGGTGCGGGGCAGGGGGGGCGCGGAGGGGGAGGTCAAGTTTAGCGATGGGTGATGTGGGCGACAGTGTCCCTCAAATAGATTGCGCCATGGGCCATCGCCCACATCGCCCATTGGTAGAACCGGCCCTGCTCGGACTAGGGAAAGCAAACTTGTGCGCAGGCATTACATTACACATTAGGCAAAAATGTACAGGAGAGGGGGTATCCTTTCATGGAAAACTGGCCCATACATGTCATACACGCTTTTCCTGGTGCGGGAGTTTTCCAGTGCTGTCTAAGAAATCATCCTGCTTCACATGAAACATCTACTGGGGAGAGACATTTCTCACTAAGGTATTGTACTGCATACGTAAAGACGTAATCCAACAATACATCTCCTTTAACCCATTTGTCATGCTTAATGTTTGGGATGGCCATGAAAAGAAGGAGTAAGTATTTAAAACAGTTTTCTCTTTTCCTTGTCATCCTCCCATCGCCCATTCAAGTGGGATGCCACCCAGCACTATTTACACTTCTAGAGAGGAATATCAAATGAAATAAACACAGTCTGAATACACAGTGCAACAAGGTTACTTTTTTAATTAAATTCTACAGAATGCAGAAATGCAGAAGCAAATTCCATTCAAAATATAATAAAGAGAGATAGGGTGGTGGTGGTTCTTGTGTCAAAACAGAAACATACATTTATTTAACAGTAACAAATTAAAGGTAAAGTAGTACTTTGCACAATCAGCAACCAGTCTAATAATGTCATAGAATATAGAACACAATTCAATAAAGAACAAATGCATTGCACAGTTACCCACAGGAGAGCAAGTATATACTGCAGCTCATATGAGTTTTTAGGAAGCCCCAATGGCTGGATGGACCTTGGCAGAGATAGTTTTTAATTAAGGCTAATTCCTGGTCCTAAAAAGTACACCTGTGAATCCCTAAACTGTGTGTTTCTCCTATTGGCCAGGATACATCAGGCATATAGACCTGTTATACATCCTGTTGGGGTAATGGGCTACCCAAATAGATACAAAAATAGATCCTCCAGCACTCCAATCCGTAAAATCCTTTGCTTTATTGTGACTGCTTTGTCAAACGTTAAAAACAATAAACCGAGTCATAAGGCCTTATGACTCTGTTTATTGTTTTTAACGTTTGACCATGTAGTCACAATAAAGCAAAGGATTTTACGGATTGGAGTGCTGGAGAAACTATTTTTGAATTTTGAACGCAACAGTCACGCTTTTCTCCTGGCACCCGTTACATAATACTGCATCAAGGATTGTTAGCAGCCTAATTTTCTTTTCTATTTGTAAGCATTACCCAAATAGATAGCCTAGCCTGAATACTATAACCACTAAAGGTGAGCTAGAATGGGGATCTTAGCTGTACTAAATCTCTTTGAAGAATCTTCTTTCAGATATGGTTATGGTCCTGCTGGGGCAACACCATGTGGTCAAAGACAACTACATAGACATATACTGGTTAGGGTAGACATAAAGGTGGACAGTTGCATTACATTATAGAGATGGCTATGATATTGCCTGAATAGAGTCATCATAATAACATAGGACATCAGAGGGAGTCCCTAGAACACTAAAAGGAGTTCCTATCAAATATATTAAAACAGTAAACACTGCATATGATAAACAGGTAAATGTGAGCAACGCTTACATTGACTGACTTTTTATTCTTATCTATTGTATAAATTATGACTATTAATATACCACTTTACTCCCAGAACTGAATCACAAACAGAATTCAGCATAGCAAAACTATATTCCCGTTTAGCCTCTGAGAAACATAATGAATTGTGTGTCCCAGGTCTGAACTGAAGTAGTGAAACAATAAAAAGTGATGAATGGGTTAGTATAGCGTTGGTGTATTTTTTTAATGGAGTCTCTATGTAGAGTACAGAAATAGAAGTTAGAAGCTGATATGCAGCCACAATGACAGCAAGCATTTGTCAGGTATAACTAGGCAGTCACACTGGATAAGATGACATTGTATTGACTTACACTACAATGGTGTCTAGCTACTATATTATACAGTAGCTGAATGAGTTGTGCAGGCAAAGGAAGCAATATAGATTACCCTAATGAAGCCCTTATTTTGTACTATATCTTATTTCACCCATACCCATCACACTGTACCAACTTTATTTACTGAAATATCAGCCTGTGCTTTGCAGATATTAATGCTTCACTTGCTGCATTAATCTCACTGCACAAATAATGTCAATATAATGATACCTTATATCTATTTTTTCATTTTCACTTATACCCACACATAAGGTTTATTTTGTAGGGTAGGTGAGTGGTTACGTGTGTATATTTTCCTACCAATCTATTTGTTTTCCCTTTCTTTTCAACCTGTTTCCTTATATTTCTATTTATGTTACAATCGTATAGGAATAATGACAGCAGAAGTTATACCTGTGTTAGTCAACCCTCCTAAAGGACAGCACCAATAGACATGAATAGACATTTGGTGGCCATAATATCACAGAAAATGCTTAGCTGGCTTGGAATGTTTAGTTGGTTACTACAAAACTATAGCCACAGAGTTAACGTTAAAGGCTTACAGAGTGGGGATACTGAGAGTTTAGTACTACATATGCCTTATTAAAGGTCCAGCTTATTAGAAATAGTTATTTGTTTGGGTGTTTTGATCATTTGTATGGGAGGGTAATGTATCTACTGAGACTAACCAGTAGTGTCTTTTATCCATGTGTTAGTCAAGGACCACATGTGGGCAGCCTAACATATTGCACCTAGTATAGGGTCCATTACAATAAAGAACGCAGAAGAAAATAGCAAAAATGGGTCAGATAATAACCCCATAAATACATTGCTTATATAGAAAGCATTTACAGCATAATATAAAATCTATTCATTTTGTATGGATTTTGCATGTGCATTCTGATATTTGGGATATTCTAGGAACAGTCTGTTGTAAATTGACCACATGACAGTCCTGTGTAAAGGACAATTAAGATTTTTTTTTCCCTATGCACAGAAAAAAAAAATCAAATCATTTAAAAAAACTCCCTAGGAGCAGCGACCAGTAGATGTCACTGTTGGACACTAAAGTTGTGCACAAGGAAAGAAACATAAAACATTATAAAGGATATATCACATAAACATGACACAAAAATGTCTGAAGCAATATTCCTGCTACCTGAAGTGAGCGTGCAGCGATATATATGGTTTTAAATAAATAATAGACAGCAGGGATAATATGCTTTCAGACTGTCTCACAGCATTAATACTTATTGAAAGGTAAAATAAAATATAAAGAAAAGATGTAGGAGAGCCGACTAGACTAGGGCTAAAGACACAGAAATAATCAAAGGCATTGTGTGTATTCAAGCCATTTGAAGTTATGTAACACAAAAAAAAAGGATGTTCTTCAAGCTGCAACTTTCAAAACATCAACAGAGCAGTTATACTTGGAAATGCATTTTTCCCGAACCAGTGGGAATTCATTTTCTTTGCACTGCTCGTTTTTATTACCCTTTTGAAAATGCATTTTCCTCTGAGCCTTGCTGCGAGTTATCATTATGCGCTGCGCAATGAGAAATTCTTTCCTGCCGCTACTGAAAAAGGTGCATGTGACTCTGAGTGCATAAAGGCTCAGTGTGGGACCAAATATTTACATGTATATTTGTAAATGTAAAATATATATATATACAGTATATATATCTCCTGTAGCACCTATTTGAGTTTTAAGTTTAATAGAGGCAGATGATAAATGTAGTGTGGAATTCACGATTAAGGCCTTTCATTTCATAATGATTTGTCCAAAACAGGAAAATCAAAAGAGCGGAAATGTATCCCCAAGAGATCGAAAGATGGGGTTATCCCCTACAAGCCCGATCTCGGAAATACTGGGACAAGAAACAAGTCCAAAGACCATACAAGAGAGATGCACAGAAAATGTAAAAATCATTCATTTAACCCAGCGTGTCCTTACTGACTCACGAAGCTTAAAATTGGGAGAAGGGTTTAAATTTTTGGCCAACTTCTAACTTTGACCAATTCACTTTGGTGAAAGATACATTTTTGTTTTGCAGAAAATTAGCATTAAAAGCTTAAAAACTATTCTTCTAATCCTGATTTCATACAAGACACAGCTGCATCTCCCAGCATTAACACACAAGACAGAAATTCAAGTAACAACATCATCAGTAAGTTCAAGCCTAAATCTATTTTTACACCTTCCTTTTCTGATTTTCCTAATAAGAGCATTAACACCTAAGAAAATAAATGCAGGCAATCTTTCCACTCAAGAACAACAAGCTATAAAAGAATTAATGGATCTGTCAGATATTGTTATAAAAAGATCAGACAAAGGAGGAAACGTAGTGCTATGGCCCATAGATTCTTATATCCAAGAAGTCAATAGACAACTTAACGACAAATCACCATAAAAGAATTTACCATCCAATACAACTTTGGCCTATCAGAAACAACTAAAAGGTATTGTTGATTACACATATTTCAAGGGAATCATTACAAACAAAGTTAGGGATTTTTTAGTCCCAGAACATCCTGTTATACCTACTTTTTACATGCTTCCCAAAATACATAAAAACAAGACTGAGGGGGTAATTCACCAAAGAGTGAACTTACCCTGCAATCGTTCGCTTCAGTACGCATATTCTGTTATGTGCTCGCTGATGTCCTGCACGCAGACATCAGCGAACACTTTAAAGGGATTTGCAGGGTTCATCTTGTCCTCTACATAGGAACTAATGGGCATCTGTGCTGTAGTACTTTACATTATACTACCATAGAAAATAAACCCCTACGTACAGGCCCTTATTTAGGGGTGAATGGACTAGGTATGTGAATGGAGTAGCCGGCTGTGGGTGGTGCTGCCAGCCTGCCTCATGCTCAGTCATTCAGCCAGCCTGCCTGCTTTGCACTGCACACTTCAGCTGCTATATATTTTAATTTCTTAGCATTTTTCCAGTTAAGAGTAAGCGGAAAACTTTAGTTTGAGCATCTGGGATTCGGTTACAGTAGAACTGGAGGGGTATAGTTTTAATACATCACTCTTTGACGACTTGCAAGTTGAAACTGTGCTTCCAAAAAATATTACATTTACATTTTATATATA
>WMED01030696.1:0-10058 GCA_019650415.1 Pipa parva | reverse complement strand
TATATATATATATATATATATATATATATATATATATATATATATATGGCATTTGGTATATATATATATAGTTTTGGTTTGTTTTTCATTCATTGAAAAACATTTGAATAAATTGTCTCTTCCCTCTTTACTGATCACAAACACGACCCCACCTCAACGGCACAGTTTGCACATTCATTCAAAGATCAATTCATTTGCCAACAATCTAGTCTTTTTCCAACAAATTGTTCAGCACTCTTCTAGTGCATCTAAGATAGATGATTAAAAGTAAACAACCATGCTTGCTTTAATTAATCACTAAATTTATCATGCAAGTTTGAAGTTGTTATTGCTCTCCATAAGAATTAATGAGCATTCTTCAAACACTGTTAGATAAACTTCCTGGATATTGCTAATTTTGTACTATGTACCAATGATTGTGTTAAACACATTGGGGCACAAAGGGGGCTTATTAATCAAGGTGAGAATTTGACTGTTTATGTGAATTCTCATTACTTTGGATTGCTATGTTCCAGTAGTGGCAAATTCTGTACTTCTCATTCACTAAGCAGCGGATTGCCATAGTGAAGAAGGGAACAGCATCAGACATGGTTTGGTGCATAGTGTGGCGCAGTCAGTTGTACAATAGAATCCCTGCCACCAACTCTCTATCTTGTCAGTTTGATGTGGAGAAGGAAAACTGGTAAATTCAACACAGTACGCCTTGGCGGATTTGCTATCTCAACAGACTCAGCTGCCTTATGAATAAACTAAGCCTGTGCACGCGCGCACAAAGTAATACAAACAACTCCGTAAGTTTGTGACCATCATAAGCATCTGAATTGGTTGCGAATTTGCCATATCTCAGAGTCTGATGAATAACTGAAGATGGGAAAGTGGCTACTAATGGGTGTGAATTCTCACCTTTATGCATCTCTTCACCATTTTATGAATAAACCCCTTAATGCTTAACGTGTGAATGCATTCGTTTCAGTATTTTCGCACACGACAAGGACTGACAGCTGTGCTTTTAGTAGTTTATATTAAAAGCTTGTGCAATGAAAATATGAAATGGTTAATCTCAAAGTTAAGAAAAGGGGAAAGAAAAAAAAAAACAAAGTGACCTTTATAACTTAATAATCTTCCATCTAAACGTGTAATATTCACTTGGAAAGGTTATTTATAACGAAAGAAATATGACCTGCAAAATAAAATGATGTCCCAAAATTGGAGAAAGTCAAGGTCATCACTAGAATCAAACTGCCATTAAGCCTGAATGTCACTAAACCAGCTTGTAAAATGTTTAATCCGAACACATTCATTTTTAACAAACCTAACCTGCTGCATAAAGATGATGAACATTTCTATACAGCATTGACTTACACAACACTGTCATTTAGGTGTTAACAGTGAGCGAAGAAACTTAAAAAAATGTGTGTGTGTGTATATATATATATATATATATATATATATATATATATATATATATATATATATATATATATATATATATATATATATACACACTGTATATTGCAAATATACTGATTGTTTACAGAGTATTAACACAGTTTTCTGAAAATTATTTGGTCCATTGTCTAATGCGTTCTAATTAAATACTCCATAATTGACTAATGGGTAATTAAGTATTCATATGTAATTAAAATGTTGGCCCATTATAATACATACAAATTTCAGGCCATGTATAATGAACATTTCAACTGTACATTGACTCAGTGAAAAATGTTACAGGCATAATTAGTGTCTGCTGATGGGGATTGTAAATTAATTTTTTTTCCTGGGCACTCTGAGATAGGGATTTGGTTCATTTTGCAAAAGAATCATAATAAAATTAACAGTTTAATATGAACCAATGAAACTTAGAAAGAATATCAAAGGTGTAATTACCTCGACGTTTGCAATAAATACAGTGGATATTTATAAAATGTTTTATTTTATTTATGTTTGGCATGGACGGATGCGATTATTCTATACGTATAAATATTTCCACATTTAAAAAGGTAATATTTTCTTTATCACACAAAATTAAGATTGTTTTGATGGGGCAGAACTAATGGTGGGTTCAATCTGTGTTACAAAGTACAGACCAATTAAACTGAATTAGTAATACATATCACATATGTAATATATATATACAGTATATGTGTAATACATAAATATCTGGGAGAGTAAAGATGAAAAAAGAGAGATGAAATTATATCAAACAAAACAAAAATGACTAAAAACAAAAGCCTAGAGCCAAAACATTTGTATATATATATATATATATATATATATATATATATATATACAGTATATTACACACATGCACATACAAAGAGACAATAGTATAGACAGAATAGACAGATGCAGTTGTATGTTCCATTTTCTGTCTGCATGCTCAGCACAGGTAAGAGTAATAAAACACTGTTTACAGATCTTTCCATATACTGATTTGTGTAGGTCATACACCTTAGCACTTGCTCTGTTCATTCTCTTGTCCTTCACTACCTCTTTTCTTCTTTCTGATTTTGCTCTTCATATAGTTTGTACTCTGTACTATGATAGGTCTACAACTCCCTTCCATATCTCCTTCTTCACCCTTCTACCCTTACCCTTTTTATTCTTTCTTCTTCTTCTATCTGCCTTCCTTTTTCCACTTTCCTTTCATTACTTTCCCTTTGTTTCTCTTACTGTAACATTTTTCTTTTCTTTTGGACTTTTTACTCCATGATCATTTACTATTGATCTGAACCTTCATTCGGTAGATGTCTTCTTTTCCACTTCTTCTCATGCTCCCACAAAATAATTGTTTTATTGTAATACTAACTCCCTACATCCTCTCATCCTCTTTGCATTTTACTTTCAAAGGTATCCCCTTTACCCTGGCACCATTCAAAAAAAGGCATCAGCATCATTCACATGGAACGTGTGCAATTTCCTTTTGTTGATACTGTCAGTATCAGACTGCAATAATGGAGGCTGTCACTGAGTACATGGCTGTAAAGTTCTGATCAATACATAAGGTAGAGCAAATACTTTATAGTAATCGAGTGCACTTTTGGATATTAGGTTTACCTGCAGGTTTTTTTGAGATCCTCTTTACACCAGCAAGGGTCTCAAACCAGATGCTAAATCACTAATTCTACATACTGGGCTTGAGAGCCTACTCTAGTTTTCACCATCTGAACCCATACCTTCTGGAACTTCACACAAACCTATCGTGCAACAATTAAAGCTGGCTCCAGAGTGGATTTTTTGAACAATGTTTATTTACAATTTTGCAATAATTGTGTTATTACAATATCTCCTACTACTATTCTTCCCCTCAAACAAGATCCTACACTCATCTTATTAAAAAGACATATCAGTGTTGCCAATCAGAATACCATAAACGGTTATCACAACCAGACATGCTCAGAAGCTTATTCATCAATGGTGAATTGTCAAGTAAATGCATGATTTTATAACAATATGCCACTTCTCAAAGTTACATTTTCTTATCCATCAAACATTCTGTGTCTTTATGCTAACAGCTTATTTACATGACAACAATTTGTGAATTTGCGGATTCCACTTTGCCAGGTTTCCTGCAACTATTATGACAATACTTTGCACAAAAGGCTTAAAAAAGTGACAACATGAATTAGGAATTGAAATTAATGTAAGAAAAATATAACTGGGGACATTTGGTGAGCATTCTCAGCAAAACTATAGGCCATGTTGTTCGATATTTTAATCGACACAAATAAGACTTTATAACAACGGAAGCCTCAGACTGTCTGAGACTAAGTCAAAGCCATGGTCTGCAGACTTCCACCGCATCAATCATTACTCACCAGGATAAATAGCAAAAACAAAATGGCAGTGCTAATCGTCCACCAAAGCTGCGACAATAAACCTATAAAACTATAATACATTACAATATTAACAACCCTGAAGTACACCCTTTAGAAAACAACACACAGGAATACTTTACAATGTAAAAAAACAATTTATAAGATACCCAAATATTTTAACTGGAGCAGGAGGGATGGGCAACTTTTAGCCATGTACCGCAGTGCACCGAGTAAGTGCATTTCAGGTAAGGGGAGGTTATAAGTAGTAGCATACCCCTAGTGGGCAAAAGGAGGTAGAGCATGCCTAATGGGTTAGACCCATACCCAATGTATAATATATTTTTCTTATTATAATTTTCCTAATTATAATTTATATAATTAGGTCAAAACCAAAACTGCCCAGTTACTGCCTTGATCCGTTTCTACATCACTGACAGTCTTCTATTCATGCTTGTTTTTTTTCTGCTTTTCTTCTCTTAGTTATTTTCCCATAAACAACTGAAATCTTATCTCCAGGGCTGTTTGAAAAACAACCAGCTTATGATTGCTGAATCCAGATGAGTCTGATCAGCTTGAAGTGTGAAGCAATTAAAATATTTATACATTGCTAATTGTCATCATTTCCAAAATTATCAAGGTACGTACACCTCACTGCTCAGAGTTTGGCATATGGAAAGGGGTTTTGTCAGTGTTTATAGTAAGGTGTAATGCCAGAATGACTTAACTAATTGCTGAATTACAGTGAGAGATTATTAACATAGAATAGTCATACACTTGTGGAAATTTGAGTCACAAAGACTAAAGCAGCATAATTCCATCATATTTTTGATTCAGACAAAAACAACCTCCCTTTTAAAAGGTTTACCTGCACATTTAAATATATGCAGGGAAGTATATCCTTGAAATGCAATTGTTAACTGAGGTCCACAGAAACACAGAATCAGTCTAGAGCAGTGGTTCTTAACCTTGTTTGAGGTACCGAACCCACCAGTTTCATACGCACATACACCGAACCCTTCTTTAGTGATAAATCACCCTTGTTTAGTGATAAATCCCTTGACCTCTGTGGCGGAGGCTCCGCCAAATCCCTGAGACTGACTCACCAATCCCCTAGGGTTCAATAGAACCCCAGTTAAGAACCACTGGTCTAGAGAGTTGAAAAATAATGTAAAAAAGCATTGATAGACAGCAAAAGGAATCAACAGCTTGAACTGATCTTTATAAATTTCCCAACTTGGTTTGAAAAGTTTGACTGATTCTATTTGTAGATGTGCCTAGAGACATGGCACAAGGATCACTGATCCTATGCCCATAGATCAGTGCATGTGTTTCATGGGCCATTTTGGTGAAATGAGCAAGGGGTTGGGTACTATGTGATGTTAAACGCCACATACATGGGGAGGAAGAGGGATACAGAGGGGATTTTTATCTCAATATCATGGGCATAGGATTGTGAGATGAAAGCTGATTGTGTTTTAGTACAGTTAGTGCACTGCTGCTGGAGATGATCAGGTAAGTTTATTTTATAGTTTATAGTTCTCCTTTAAAGCCTTAAGGGGTCTAAAATGGAAACATACGTTACAGATGTTTATGTCCTGATCCAAGCAAAACAGAAGTGAAGTCTAAACACAACAGCTAGATGATCTATTTCAGGGGTTTCAAACATGTGACCTGTGGGAAACCCAGAGCTCCAGATACATTCTCTTGACAGCAGACAGCAGGTTGAGGAAAGAGCAGTTGTGCAGGGTGACTGCAGGACCTCTCCATACGCTGCAGGTGGGCATGCCCCTCTCTTAGGCTGCTTTCTGCTGTCTCTGTGTTGCCATATTTGTAAATGCTATTAGCAGTATTTTACAATTATTTTGTTATTTTCTGTGCTGCGTAGAATAATCATAGAACACATAGAATGCTGCAGCAAGCAACGGTAAAAACAGTATTTGTTTACGCAATATAAACAAAAAACAATGTTATCTTAGGGTTGCATACTGATTGTGTCAGTCTGATTTCTTACTATTGTCAAACTGGCCTTAATACTACTTTTGAATTCTTTACTGTATTATTTTTCACTTTTTACCCCTTTATTCATTTTACACAAGTTGATGTGAAAGATGTGAAAAAACTACACTTGATTTTGAGAATAGAGTTTTATCATTGACTTGTCATATCAGACCCTACTATGCAAATGACCATCCTCTCTACGGCGAAATTTAACAAAGCCCAAAATATCACTGTATTCGATATCACAATATTGATCATTTCGATATTGATATTGCGATATCGAATAGTAATTTATACAAAGATAAAATTTGTTTACTGCAATTTTGAAAATTCAATATTGTGATATTGAAATTTTCCAGATATTGAATTTTCGATATTGCAATATAGAAAATTCGATTGAAACATTTCAATCTGTTTGTCTCTATGGAAAATCGGTAGTATTGATAATTTTGATGGAAAAATTCAATATCGCGATATTGAATTTCCTATATTACGATATCAAAAGTTCAAATGCGATTTTTCAACAATTTTTTGACCGAAAGGTTGAAAACGGCCTTTTCCTTTAATAAATTTCGCCCTAAAATGGACATTCACAGTAAAAAAATTTCAGAAGATTAGACAAAGATTCCACCTTATTGACAGATATTTTAACACATGATTTGAGGTACACAACAGCATTCTGTCAACCAAAGTACCAGATATCTGTGGAAAGAAAATCAATCTGAACAGATAAAATATTTAAACTATTAAGAAATTTATAATCGTAAAACATTGTTTGAGAACCCCACATCCCTTTCCATGTCAACATCAAAAAAGACATCTGACTTTATCTTTGAGACTTGCAGAGTTTTATTACGCCACAAGACTTACCTCTTTTATCTAGGTCTTTCTTCTCTTCCTCTCTCTCCTGATCTACGTGGTTTTTGTACTCTGAAACTCTTGCTCCTCGCTCAGGACAGCGTGGGGTATCCTCCTCGTCACAGTCATAGTCATCCAGAATAGGTGTTTCCCTGATGGGCATACCCAAAACAGAATTATGAGATTGCAACCGAGATCCTCTAAAGTCTCTTGAAGGGGGTCCTAAAAGAACAGAGGGTATGTAGTGGATCTCATGAGTGGCTTCGGTGCTTGCACTCTTTTGCGGTATCCTTCTTCGTTTGTACCATCGACGTTGGGCATACAGGGCAACAGAGAAGATGAGTAGAAGCATCAGCAGTGCAATTAGGCCACCCTGCAGACAGAACAACATTCTTACTTATATTGCACAAATATCAAACAACAGCACAAATAGTGATAATGTATTAACAAGGGCAAAGCCTGTTCAGTTCTACGTTTGTAGTATCCCATGGCAACTATGGTCAGATATTCCCCCAAATTCTGCTTTTAACCCAGTAGAATGATCTTTATTTACCATTTTTATAAACTAGAATATTATTCATACCTAATTTTTGCATCTAATCAATTTCATTAGCTTTCAGATTGAATAAGAAAAATATTGTATGTTGTATATGTACAGCATCATTGTAACAAGCAATTTAAATTTACAAAATGATAACAAATTTGCCAAGGTACATTTTGAATATATATTTAGTAAATGTTCTTGCCTTGCATTAAAATATACCTTAGTTTGCTCTTCAAGTGAATTATTCATTTATTTTGATGTGCAAACATTCATCTAGTTGGGGTGATGTTACAAATAAAACAGTGGTAAACATTTAAATATTCAAGGTGCAATATATTTTTCAGAATTTCAGATAGTTTTTGCAATTAATCATTTATGACAAACATAAAGGAATGCTCAGAATCAGTAAATGTAATGCAACCCTGATTTAAATCCTTTTTCTTTAAGCCTCACCCAGAGCAGCTCTTCCTAACAAACAGAGGTGTAATTAAAAGGTTACACAGACTTATTCTGGTATCTCGAGAGGGCTTGGATTTTTGTCCCATGTGGCAGATTCCTACAGCACTCCCCCTGATCCCATACCCAGATCCTAGTAGGTTACTTTTTTCTGATCTGGAGGGGAGCCCAGGATATAGGGCCTAATTCACCAATGTGCGAAGTGAGCCGCGAAGCATTCAGCTCACTTCGCACATGGTATTATGCACCCGCTGATGTCTGCGTGCAGGACATCAGCATGCGCATAACACCATGTGTGAAGTGAGCCGAACACTTCGCGGCTCACTTCGCACATTGGTGAATTAGGCCCATAGTGCTGCAATTTTAGATATAGGGAGAATCTAGTGGGAATTAATGAAAATGATTATGCAATGGTATACCTAATGACTGTGATGAAAACACTATAGCAGTGACTGCTAAACCACTGATAACAGAATATAGAGTTTTCAGCATGCAATGGCATGTCTATTTGAATTTCAGTAGTTGTAGTCCCAAAAAATGTGGGTTTAAGATTACTGTACATATACTGTACATGCTGTACAAATTATCAAAAAAATAAATGAGCAAAAATAAAAAAAAATAAAAAATAGAAGATGCAATCTGTTTGAATTTTCTTTATGTATTTTCCCAGTCATTTACATGTTAATATTCACATTGAAATCAGTTAGCTGGCATTAGTCCAGATCCTATACTGTATGCTTCATTTATTATAACACTCCATTTGTCTGTTTCAAAAAGGCAGTATCAAAATACAAGCATATCTCATCAACTGTCTTCCTCTATTTCACTACTTACCTTCTCATTGAAACTAATCAGATTAGTTTAGCAGATCCTTAGTAAAACCGTGCTGATCACCGTAATTCAGTGTTTATATAATGGATAATGTATTGTTTAGGATTACGGAACTCATTATGGAGTTCTGTGACCATATAAAAGCAGGAGGCTGTGAGCCAAAGGCAAAATGACTGCTACATTATTTGAAATTGCCTTCTATTTTGCAGTATTTTTGGTCATTTAAATGAATCTAGTACAGCATGGAAGTTTAATAAGGAATATAGCAAAACAATAATGAATGGGGAAGTGTAGGTAAGGTAGTTTCACATTCATTTGACAAAATAGATTAAATGGTTTGCTCTGTGGTTGTGTAAATGTTTGCACATTACTTTTTCGGTTAATAAAAAGCACAATTGGAGAATGGTGGAACAGAGAATACCTTTTTGCTTAACAATGATTTGAACATTCAACTGCTAATATGTCATTTGTATTACTGGAAATGAAAGACGTGAACAATGTTTTGCTCCCTTTGTTTATTTCAGTAGTAAAGTTTTTTACTGTTGTAGAGTTGTGAATGAATGTCACTGTGATGTCAAAGAGTGATCAATACATAGTGAATAAAATAGCCCCTGATTTTTTTTTTTTTTTTACTATAAAAATAACAAGAATTGGATTGTAACATCAAACTGTATAAACTGTAAAATCTTCATATTTTAAGAAAAAAAATCCAATTTTCAGTATCTCATGAGAAACTCTGATGTCCTTATATAAGCGTGTAAAACGGGTCAGCCATTATTCGTGGGATGCTTAAAAAATTGTTAATGAGTAAAGTTAATTAAATAGAACCCGCTTAATGGTATCTGCTATTTGTTAGTGTTGATAAAGTGCTTGTCGTCATGCATTCTATGCAGCGTTCTTTTATTTATGCCTTTTTATTTTCATTTGCATGCCAACAACTCAATAATCATATTATCCATCACAATGCCATGATGAGAAGTGCCTTAAAAAGTAAACTGAGATAGTTTTTCAATTCCTATTCTTCACAGTGGTCACAGTATATTTTTTCCATATTTGTAGATCTTACAATAAGCTTTTAAAATTCCTCACTATAGTATTTGGAACTTTGTTTTTACACAGTCAGCGGTGAACCCTGCTGTTTTCATATCATTGAAGCATGACCCACCTTTTCAGGCCAGCATGCCACACTTATGAGATATTGCAAGCATGCTACATAAAAGTACACTAACTTTAAAAAACAATTTCATTTTAACATCTCATAGGGGGCTACTGCTTCTTTGTCTTCTGATAACTCTTGTCATAATTTTTATTTATGGGTATCTAGGGTCAGAGAGGGGTTAGAAATTTGACTTCCTTTAGCAAATGAAATTTAAGTAAGAATAAAATAGTAAAAATAGTCCAGATATGAGTAGAGTATAGGCAATACCTTTTACTAGCTAATAGAATAGATGGTAAATGCAAGCTTTCGAGACTACTTAGATTTCGTCTTCAGGCCATGCCATGCCTGAAGAAGAGACCTAAGTAGTGTGGAAAGTTTGCATTTACCATCTATT